>OVAY01000561.1:6707-52441 GCA_900406395.1 Kernera saxatilis
AAAAAAAAAAAAAAAAAACCAAAATTCCATATTGAAAAATTGCTCTTTTCACAGTCAGTTACTCTGCTTCTTCTTCCTCCTCTCTCTCTATTTTTTTTTTCTCCTTTCGCTCCTGGGAAAAAAATTGTGTGATTCCAACCGTGGACCTGGTCCATGTAGAAATGATTTCTTCTTCATTTTTCAATCTCCAATTGGAGAAAAATCTATGAAGGTCTTTTGAGTAATGGTGGATAGATCGAATCCAGAAACGAAAGGACTCTGGATCCGTAACTGAATAGATTCCGAATCTTCCATTTGAGTAGATTCCTGGAAGAGAGATAGAGGTCGACGAGTATCGGTGGCTAGGGAGAAGATGCCGGCGACCGGAGATGTAGACCGTCAGATCGATCAGCTGATGGGGTGTAAGCAGCTATCGGAGGCGGAGGTGAAGACGTTGTGCGACCAAGCGAGCGATTCTTGTGGAGGAATGGAATGTTCAACCGGTCAAGTGTCCGTTCACCGTCTGCGGCGATATCCACGGCCAATTTTACGATCTCATCGAGCTTTTCCGGATCGGTGGCGCCGCTCCTGATACTAACTATCTTTTCATGGGCGATTATGTAGGTCCGTTTCTCTTCTACGCTTTAGATGGTTGCATATAAATCCTTCTGCAGATCCATTGGGTTAATGATTGATTGCATTGAGCTTTACCGTGTGTGTTTTCTCATATCTGGGAATGATTTGGTCCGGAAATGAATAGCTTTTGATTCACTGGTGTAGCTTGATTTAGCTTTAGAGAAAATGATCACGAATGTCTGTATCTCCAATTCCATTTCGTCTCTATTATTTTGCCTAGTGCCAGTTTGCTTTGGCTCCTTTTGATGGCTTCATTAGCTAATTGACATTGTTGTTATATGTGTGCGCAGATCGTGGGTACTATTCTGTGGAGACAGTCACACTCTTGGTAGCCTTGAAAGTTCGCTATAGAGATAGAATAACAATCTTGAGAGGGAATCATGAAAGCCGGCAAATTACTCAAGTGTAAGGATTCTCCTTTTTCTAGTTTCTACACTCATCTTTCACACAAAGTTTAGTCTTTAACTACCTCATGCTAAGGTTGCTGATTGCTTCTTTTTCTTACCCTTTTAGATATGGGTTTTACGATGAATGCTTGAGGAAATACGGGAATGCAAATGTATGGAAGTCCTTCACAGACCTTTTTGATTATCTTCCTCTTACAGCCCTCATTGAGAGTCAGGTATGCCCATGAGTCTCATCATATGGTTTAAATCTGCTGTTTTATGCTCTTTTTGACTGGCTGCAAAACTCCTTCATCCTCTAGGTTTTCTGTTTACATGGCGGACTTTCGCCTTCTTTAGACACGCTTGACAACATCCGAGCATTAGATCGCATTCAGGAGGTCAGTTCTTTTCCTTGTTAACCAGAACTAGCAACATATTACTTTAGTGTCTCTGGTCTATATAAGCATTCTGTTTCTATAGGTTCCGCACGAAGGTCCAATGTGTGACCTCTTGTGGTCTGATCCAGATGATCGCTGCGGTTGGGGTATATCTCCTCGTGGAGCTGGCTATACTTTTGGACAAGACATCGCCACTCAGTATAACCACACCAATGGACTCACTCTGATATCCCGGGCTCACCAGCTTGTCATGGAAGGATATAACTGGTGTCAGGTAGAACAAGCACATACCAAATTTCTCTCTTGTCCGTCTCTCCTGACATCTTATTTTAAACTTGTTCAGGACAAAAACGTTGTGACCGTGTTTAGCGCTCCTAACTATTGTTACCGGTGTGGCAACATGGCTGCGATTCTAGAGATTGGAGAGAACATGGAGCAGAATTTCCTTCAGTTCGATCCAGCACCACGTCAAGTCGAACCAGAAACGACTCGCAAGACCCCTGATTATTTTTTGTAAATTTTGTCAATACATGTAGTCTTGCTTCTCATATTGTTTGGTTCAAACACTGAAATCGAACAAGTCAAATGCAACAAATATGGTTTTGTTCGACTTATGACTTGATAGATCAAGACGTGTCACACACATGAAAGTTCACAAACAACAGTTAATATTTAATAGGTAGTGGTCACGATCATTTCTCTTAAGATTCTCCTTATTTCCTTGACAAGTCTGATGTAATCAATCTTAGAAAATCCAGAGATAAGAGTTAACAACATTCTATAGAAACTGACCTTAACAAAATACATATAGAAACTGAAATACATGATAGCTTAGAGCTTTGCCACATAACATATACTGACCTTAACATCTTCATCAGTAAAGAGCTTTGCCACATCACTCCGTATCTCATCTTGAAACTGAAGATGAAATATTCGATAAATTGGATAGATTCATATCTTTTTACTAATCTAGGGTTTTAATATTTTAAGATTGAAACTGAACTAAACCGAGACAAAACTTAAAAACAAAAATCGAACGCAAAAAACATGATTGGACATATATTATAAGCACTAGTTCACAATATGGGACCAGTATTTCAGTCAATTGGGCCAGGGACACCTTACAATAGGGGTCAATTATTTCTCAGTTTCTACGAGTTTGTCAATAATCTTTTCAAAAAAACGTACGATCAACTTTAAAAAATTTGGCTGATTATTATTAACTCAGTATTAGCTTACCTTGTAAGTTTAATGTCACTTTTGACTTTTATCATATTCATATTTCCGAAACTATTCATTTAAAGACCAATAATAAGCTAGCATTTTTTTGTATTATTAAAATTCTACAAGCCTAACTTTCGTTGGTTGTTGTTTGGTCAACCGTTTCTTGGTTTTAAAACGCCAAAGCCTAACTTTCATGTCAAAGAAAAATCAAGCAACAAGTCTAAATAATTTATTTCACAAATTCTAATTCCCTCAAAAGTATCTAACTAAGCCGGAATCTATTACCTATGTGTTTGAAAGATCGGACCCATAATATTATTAGTCACGCTTCGTATTATATATTGAAAAATTCAACTATAGTTAAAGCAAATACTTTTTAGCACATGCTACAGATCATAGATCATGGGTTATATCATTCTTACCCAATTTGTTTTCCATCATTGAAGCAAACAAATCAAATTTTAATATATCAAAGACTCGATAATTTGAGAGCATATATGTAAAACAAAAGTTCAATATTTCATATATCCATTAAGGTGTTTTGTATATTCTGTGGTAATGGTCCCATGAAAAATTATTTAAAATTCGAATTTGGAAAATGAATAGTGAAAAGTGAAAACGAAATCGACATGGGCATGAAACTATTAAAGGGATTGCAACCGGGGCATGAAACTAATATTCTCACCGACATTACAATAATAACTACGTTCTCACTTTGCAAACTGCATAAAATAATGATTCAAATAAAAAGAAAAACATAACTTCCAAAATGCGTTAAAATAAAATAAAAAAACTTCCAAAATGATACTTTTGGAAGCATGTTCCGTTTTTAAAAGATATTTGAGAATGTGTGGTGGGTATCCCTCTCGAGACCACCTGGCTGTCTTTATTTTAATCATTAAATTAAAATATTATGATAAACTCAGAATTTGTTTTCCCGGTGATATTTTTTTAACTTTGGAATTTGAGCCACCAAAAGTATAACCGAAACTTATCATTTAATAATGTTATTAGCGGTTATTTGTATTCGAATTTGGAGTTTTTGCTTACAAACACCAATATGAACGTCCCAATGATCACCGTTTAAAGTTTGTGTTTTTGTTACCGTTCATAATTATGAATAATCTTAACTTAATTTTCAAAAATATCAAGCTTTTCTCAAGCTTATAAAAGGAGTAAAGGACGTAAGTTTATTTTACAAACGCTAAATATTATTGTGATTAAAAGAAAAAGAAAAAAACTTTTTTGCTTCTCCCCAGTGTGTGAAATCGATTAAAACGACGTAGTTTTAACAGTAACTGGCTTTCCATCTTCGTACGCCGGTTACCGACCTCACAAAAGCGCAGAATTATTTTTTTTCCGTGCAAAATTTTTGTTTCCTTCTGAATTTTGCTTGGAACCCAAATTCAAGTTTTTTTCAAAAAGTTTTGGCCTTTTTGAATTTTTGACAACATTTTTATTTTATTCTTCTTAGTAAAAAAAATTAATTGCAATAATGGCTAACCCAAGTTTGTGTGCTCTTTACTAAGCTTTTTTGTTCCTCCCTTTCTTCTTCTTCTTCTTCCTTCTTCATCCTCCAAATTTGTTTCTAGGGGTTTGATCGAGCAATGAAGAAGTCTAAGCTCGATTACTCCGCCTCACAGAGTCGATTCGGGCTGGTTCAGTTCCTATTGGTTGTTCTACTCTTTTACTTTCTCTGCATGAGCTTCGAGATCCCTTTCATCTTCAGAAGCGGGTCCGGGTCCGGGTCTGATGACGGGTCTTCTTCGTCTTTCGCTGACGCATTGCCGAGGCAGATGGTTGTTGGTAGGGAAGCAAACTGGGCTATTGGAGAAGAAGACCCACATCGACCTTTCAAGGACCCGGGTCGGGTCAACCGGGTCCAGCTTCGCTCACCGGAGCGGAAAATGCGCGAGTTTAAGACCGTCTCTGAGATTTTCGTCAACGAGAGCTTCTTCGACGGCGGCGGATTCAGCGATGAGTTCTCGATCTTCCACAAAACCGCGAAGCATGCGATTTCAATGGGAAGGAAAATGTGGGATGGGCTCGATTCGGGTTTAATCAAAGCCGATGAAACGCCGATCAAAAACCGGACGGAGAAATGTCCGGATATGGTTTCGGTTAACGGGTCTGAGTTCGTGAACCGGAGCCGGATCTTGGTTCTGCCGTGTGGGTTAACGCTAGGATCTCACATTACCGTCGTGGCTACGCCGCATTGGGCACACGCCGAGAAAGATGGGAGGAGTGAGGACTCGAAGGAAGGAGATAAAACGGCGATGGTGACGCAGTTCATGATGGAATTACAGGGATTGAAGGCGGTCGACGGCGAAGATCCGCCTCGGATCCTCCATTTTAATCCGAGGATTAAAGGTGATTGGAGTGGGAGACCAGTGATTGAGCAGAACACTTGTTACCGGATGCAATGGGGCTCTGCTTTACGCTGCGATGGGAGAGAATCTAGTGACGACGACGAATCAGGTATTGACTTTATCAACTAATTTTCATTTTCTTAATCATTTGATAAATCTGAGGTTTTGATTGTGATTGTTGAACTAGAGTTGACTTAAAACTATTGTTTAATTTGACTTCGAATTTCAATTCACATGTGTCGTCCAATCCTCAAGTTGTTTATACTAAAGGTTCATTTTTTTAATCGGAATTTGGTTTCTGGGTTTTGTGAAGTTGATGGAGAGGTGAAATGTGAGAAGTGGAAGAGAGATGATGATGGTAATAATGGTGATGGTTCTGATGAATCGAAGAAGACATGGTGGTTAAACAGGCTAATGGGTCGGAGGAAGAAGATAACACATGATTGGCCATACCCTTTTGCAGAAGGGAAGCTCTTTGTTCTTACCCTTCGTGCTGGAATGGAAGGTTACCACATCAGCGTTAATGGAAGACATATCACATCTTTCCCCTATAGAACCGTAAGTAACTGACGGAAACCTTTCAGAATTTGTTGATGGAATGGTTTTAACTTTTAACATTGACTGATATAATGGTTTTTTTTTTTTTGGTTTCAGGGGTTTGTGCTAGAGGATGCCACTGGAATAGCAGTCAAGGGAAACATTGATGTGCATTCGGTATATGCTTCCTCGTTACCCTCTACAAATCCGAGTTTTGCACCGCAAAAGCATCTCGAGATGCAAAGCATATGGAAAGCTCCTGCATTACCTGAAAAGCCTGTGGAGCTGTTCATCGGAATTCTCTCTGCTGGTAACCATTTTGCAGAGAGAATGGCAGTGAGGAAGTCATGGATGCAACAAAAGCTAGTCAAATCGTCTAAAGTTGTTGCGCGATTCTTTGTGGCATTGGTAAGCACAATTTCTTGATAATAGAATATCACCTAAGTATAAAGTCATTGGTTTAACGGCATTTGTTTATTATGTTAATTCATGGCAGCACGCAAGAAAAGAAGTCAATGTGGATCTAAAGAAAGAAGCTGAGTACTTTGGTGATATTGTCATAGTACCATACATGGATCATTATGACCTTGTTGTGCTCAAGACGGTTGCCATCTGCGAATATGGGGTGATGAGCCAACTAATTTCTTAGTCACTCTTTTTAGTCCTTCCTTAGTTAAAAGTCTGGTTGGTTACGTTTCTGATGATTAATCCGGGAAATTGTAGGTTAGCACAGTGGCGGCCAAGTATATCATGAAATGCGACGATGATACATTTGTGCGCGTGGATGCTGTGATCCAGGAAGCAGAAAAGGTTAAGGGAAGAGAGAGTCTTTATATTGGAAACATTAATTTCTACCATAAGCCTCTGCGTACTGGGAAATGGGCTGTGACATACGAGGTATAGATTTTGTATCAGGCCTGAAACTCAATAGAGCTGAACAAGTTATAGGAAAAAGATTATGATGAACTTTGCTCATATTTACCTTAATTGTTAAATCAGGAATGGCCAGAAGAGTATTATCCTCCATACGCAAATGGTCCGGGTTACATCTTGTCATATGATGTAGCTAAGTTCATCGTCGATGATTTTGAACAGCAGAAATTAAGAGTAAGTCACCCTTTTACACATACTAGGAAAATATGTTTTCTTTATATGGAATTTAGCATCTGTTGATATGTTCATGGTACTTGTTGGTTATTGCAGTTATTCAAGATGGAAGATGTGAGCATGGGAATGTGGGTGGAGAAGTTCAACGAGACTAGACCAGTGGCAGTGGTTCACAGCCTCAAGTTCTGCCAGTTCGGATGCATAGAAGACTACTTCACCGCTCATTATCAGTCGCCTCGACAGATGATTTGCATGTGGGATAAGCTGCAGAGACTCGGGAAGCCCCAATGCTGCAACATGAGATGACATAACATTGTTTTTTGGCCGGATTCTGGAATTTTTCAATTAGAAGGAAAATGAAGAAGCAGATGGGAGTTTATGGAGCTAACTGTTTTAGATCTCTGTATATATAGAACAATCTATAATGTATCTATATATATATAATATAATGAAGGGCTCTTGAGAAGTTGACAGAAAAGTCATATTGTTTTGCAGTTTCTTACAAAATATATTAACCCAGTGGTAGTGCAAGTCTGGTATTTTCTTCAACTTCCTCATCAAGATAAGGATTTTGAATTCTTTCAGTTACTCTGATTCATCGCCATGCTAACATTTGAACTTTTTTGTCAAGACGCTAAACAAGAAAGTTATAAGAGTAGAAGTTCCTTGATTTGTCTGGTTCTGAGGGAAATAAAGCAGGAAAAGTAGAGAGAAAGGTTTATGGTGTTGTTATTTAGTGGCTTAGTTGGTTAAGAAGATTAGCCAAAGTTTTGGAAACTTGGTGATTTTGAACCTTTTTGGTGACTTATAAGGCCATGATCAATTGAGAACTCTAAAAGTTTTTAGAGCGTTTCTTATAATTTATATAATCAAAAAAATGTTAAAAAGATTAGTACGGTTATTAATTAAGAAACACAAGAACCGACTCTTATGTGTCATGTGTCTGATCCATGTTAATTTGGATAAAAAAAAATATATATTTTTTTCTTCTCTTTCGATTTTTTCTAAGAATCGATTATTATTATTATTTTTTTTTAAAAACCTCTAATAGAATTCTCCTTTGAAACATCTAAATCTAAAGTTTTTATGAAAAATTCTTAACTCTAAATTTATAATTAAAAAATAATTAAGATTTTTTTCTAAGTTTCTCGGTTGATGTTCTAAATAATATGTCCCTGAGTAATATAATGAATGCTATAGTTGTGTGAACGGCTGCACAAAGCAGAGTAGCAGAACTTTCTCTTCATAATTCTATTACTCTGCAGGTGTTAAAGACAGTTACCAAACTTATTAATTGATTTTGAAGCCATGTCAGATAAAAAAAGCATTTAGCATCACATGATTCAAGTCGGATGCTCCCACATGTTGTCACAATCACCGCATTAACTGATGGGCTCTTTAAGGAAAGGGACTTAGAGAGAGTAGAGAGAACAAAATTACCTTTTCCATGATATGTGGAAAATAGTTTTTCAACTTGATATTAAAAAAAAACTAAATATTTTAACTTATAACTCCCTTTTCAACTAAACATGGTCTATGCAATCGGAGAAGACAGGTTTTTGTTCAAGTAGCATAACCATTTTTCTTGGTTTCTTACAAGAAGTGTTTGTGACTCAGGTTTTCGCAGGTACCTTCAGGGCAAGCTTAAGGGTACATTAGCTTGTGACTGATAATTAAATTTGTTGATTTCTAATCCTTAGTTAAATCTCTTGAATGAGTTTGATTTTACTAAATGTATAATATTATGAGTACAGGTGAGTAACCTTGGTTTTTGTGAGCAATTCTTGGTTAGCCACAAAAAACATTTTCTGCAAAGTGGTCAATATTCAACTCCTAGGTGACTAAAATATAAATATCCAAACATCTAAGCCACCACTAATTGTTAGTAGGTGAGTAACAGAAAATTCAAAAGTTTTAAACGCCAACTTTGACACATCTTCCACGTGCCAACGAGAAACACGACCCCTAATTCTAGTTTTATTCTTTAATTTTCCTTTCTCACTCACTCTATTATATATACAATATATACACACACTCGCACAAATAACACTTCAGATCAACAAAACAAGAAGAAAAAAGAGATGGCTCAGAACGATACAGTGAAGCTGCTAGGTTGTTGGTCGAGCCCTTATGCCCTTAGGGCTCGAGTGGCTCTACACTTGAAATCTGTCAAGTACGAGTACTTGGACGAACCTGATGTTCTTAATTCAAAGAGCGAACTCCTTCTCAAGTCTAATCCCATCCACAAGAAAGTCCCTGTCCTCATCCATGGCGACCTTACCATCTGTGAGTCACTCAACGTCGTTCAGTACGTCGACGAAGCTTGGCCCTCCCAGCCTTCCATACTTCCTTCTCATCCGTACGATCGTGCTAATGCTCGGTTCTGGGCTCAGTACGTCGACGACAAGGTAAACGAGCTTAGACTTTAACTCCATGTATCTCTTTCTGATTTTTACACATGCTCTGTTTTGCTTGTCGAAGTTTGAAACGTTTTATTTTTTGCAAGTCGAACTAAAAGCTTAGATCTTGACATTTGGAATATAGATCTGCTAACATTGAGATCTGATTTACTGATTAATCTGTTTTTGGTATGGGTATTCATAAAGTCTGAAACTTTTGATTTCTAAAGTCGAGCTAAAATAAAAAGATTTGATCTTGGCATTCGAATATAGATCTGATTGGATTATGATCCGATTTCTAAACATGGGTTTTGGATTAGTAAACAAAAATCTGGATATTTCCGATTGTCAACAGAAACAATATCTGAGATAGAAACATTAAGAATCAGATTATTTAGTGAATGAGTTTTTTTATGTATGAAACAGATCTTTGAATCGTTGGATGCTGTGGGAGGAGCAAAAGACGACGAAGGGAGAATGGCGGCGGCGGGAAAGCTGATGGAGTGTTTGGCGACACTTGAAGAGGCGTTTCAGAAGAGCAGCAAAGGATTAGGCTTCTTCGGTGGCCAAAACATCGGCTTCCTCGACATTGCGTGTGGGACCATCTTGGGTCCAGTCTCTGTGATCGAGGCGTTTTCCGGCGTCAAGTTTCTCCGGCAAGAGACAACACCTGGGCTTATCCAATGGGCCGAGAAGTTTAGGGCCCATGAAGCTGTCAAGCCTTACATGCCTACCGTCGAAGAGTTCATTGCATTCGCAAAGAAAAAGTTTAATGTTGAGTGATATGCTTCTTCTATAAGCAGTGTGTCGAATATGAATGAATGAAATCTTTGGGTATTTGCCAAAACATAATAAATCTTTGGGTATTTCTTCTCTCTTTTATCTCATGTGATTTGTTGGTTTTGTCTTTGTGCATCACTATCAATGACATTATCACTTTATTTTTATAAACTACAGAAATTATAAAATGTAATGTGTATTTCATATTACAAATTTAGATATCTCAATTATCTATACAACACCCTTTTTTTTCACTCTTAATAATCACACTCCTATATGGCTATATCCATATTGCTTACCTAATTATGCATGGTCTTCAAGTTTGATGTCATAGAATTAATGTTTTTCTTTTTAAATGTTATCATTTCGTCTAGTGTCTCTTTAATTTCAAATACGAAAGTTTTGATGCTTTGATTTGCTAATAAGTTTTGGTAAAGAGTATCCGGTTTAAATAGATTGAATCGTGATCGATTTAATGTCTGGTTCGGTTTAGAATACTTGTTTATCCAAAACGGCGAGAAAAACAAAAAGAAAAGACGTCACATCACAAGAGACGAACTCGTGTTTTTTTTTTAAAGAAAATAACTTGAATGATGATGGCGACAAGGAAAATGCAAATTTCGCTGTCTCCTTCATGGTTCAATAATCGTCTCTCTCAAATCAGTCCTTCGAACCCAGAAGAAAGAAGAAAGTGCTCGTGTAGAAAGCGGCAAGTTTTCAGCGAGAAGAAGCTCTGTCTCTTGAAATGGAGAAAACACTGAGATGTGTTCGGTGGGGTTATGAGGTTAACGCCTCTTCTGATTATTGCATCGACGCTATTAACTCCTATTTTCAACAGGTTTCTCTTCGATTATCCCTCTTCAGTTACACAAATCATGAAATTGATTCGAAACATTCGATAATAGATTGGTTCCAACAGGCTTACAGAGGCTTAAGATTCTCGATACGATATTTCTTTTTTTTTTTTCTGTTTCTTGACTCAAAAAATTGATTGAGGTGTTTCTATGGCAGAGTTTCATAAAGAGGAGTATCAATTGTGGTTCCTTAATACGATTTATAACTATGGTTTGATTTTTTTTATGAGTCATAGACGGTTTGACTCATTTTGTAATTACGATCTCGTGGGTAGTTTCTGCTGTGTTTTCTCTGGGTTATTCTTCTTAAAAGGTCCGATCTTTGTAATTGATCTCAGTGATTCTTGGTTGATCGTGTTCTGTGGTTGATGTAGGTTCTTAGTTATGGGAGAAATAGGAAAGTGATTCTAGAAGCACCACTCACCGACAAAGATTGTGTTTTGGGCAACATTTTAGCTGCTCATTACCTTTCCTCATCTGATCCTTCCAGAGCTAATTCCTACGTTGAAGCTGCGACATCTAATCTCGTGAGTCTTTATATTCACTACCTTGTAGTTCGTATTCTACTTTGGGTTTGGGAGAAATCCGTGGGACTAACTCGTTGGCTTCAGGAACAATCTACACCTTATGAGAAGGCGGTTTTCGAGGCTGTTAGTTACCTAATGTCCGAGGACAGGGATGACGACTTGGCTCTTGAAATGCACACCGAGGTTGGTTCTCACTTTCATTGTTATTTGAACTGGATATCTTTTTTAGATTCTAGTTTTATATTTGTGAATCTGGCATCAATACAACGATTGGCTTTCTGATGATTCTCAGGTCCTAAGTACATATGTATATTATTTGCAACTGGCTATAGTTAGTTTGTTTTGTCATTTTGAGTCCCTTGTTTTAATCCTAATTGTTTTTTGCAGCTACTTAAAAGATTCCCAAAGGATTTGGTATCTCTGAAGAGAGCACAGGTTTTATGTTTCTACATGGGTCAACCTGGTCCCTTTTTGGGTCTTGTTCAGCAGGTACTTTACTTCTCATCGAATCGACGGTCACTGAATGATTAGCCATCTAAAGGTATTAAAGTTGATTGCATCTGCGTAATATTGTAGGTTTTACCTGCGAATCAAGAAGAAAGTTACATACACGGTATACTTGCATTCCCATTGTTAGAACTTGGTCGAATGGGAGAAGCTGGGGAAGCTTCCAGAAAAGGCTATGAGATAAACAAAGAAGACGCCTGGGCTCATCACTGTGTGAGTTTCTCAAAAAAATTTACATTTACATTGAACATTTGCATTATTTTTCTCAGTTTCCATGTAAAACTTGTCACTCAGTAGTTCTTTACTGATTATTTTTTCTTTCCATCTTTCTTATTTTTGTTGCAGTTGTGTCATGTTCTTCAACATGAATGTCGGTTTAAAGAAGCAGTGGAGTTCATGGAAGAACTCGCAGATTCTTGGCCCCCTTGTTCATCATTCATGTAGAGCATTTCCCACTTACCTCAAGGCTCTCACATATTATCAAGCTCTTCTTTCATCATTTAGAATCCCTGATACATTTTTTCTTTAAACATGTATAAAATTGTCAGGTATACACACAATTGGTGGCATGTTGCTCTTTGTTACTTGGAAGGAGGGTCATTAATGAGTAAAGTAGAGGAGATTTATGATAATCACATCTGGAAAGAATTGGAGAAAGCTGACGCCGTTCCTCCCGAAGTAATCCTCTTTTCGATTGGGAAATTTATGCTTTTGCTTCCTTCCTCAATCCAGTATTCAGCTGTCTGCAACTCTTTAGGTTTATCTCAATGCTCTGGGTTTGTTGTTGCGTTTGGATGTAAGAGATGCTCTTGATGGCTTTGAAGACCGTCTCAAAATCCTTGCAGCTCGTTTAACTGATCAGGTAAGCTATGGACTAGTGGGATACCATTTCTTATCATTTGCAGTTATGTGTTCTATTCCTCAAAAGTTTTTTTTTTATTTCCTGGCCACTTGCTTTAACATTTCAGACAAACTGGTATTTGGAGTGGCACCTCGATATATTGATAGTTTGGGCATTAGCAAAGGTTGGAGAGACTTCAAGAGCTCATGAATTACTCGAGGGCCTAAAGTTCCGGTTAGTGTGAATTTCTTTTGTTCTACAGTTTCTAATAGATACCGGTTTTTTGTGAGCCTGTGTTGGTCTTGCAGATTATCGAAGATGAACAAGAAGAAACAACAAGTGATGCAGAAAGGGATTCAGGTTTGTTCCCATCTTTGATCGTCTTTTTCTTTCTAACTACTCAATATCAGTCTTGTTTTCATATTAGCTCGGAGAAGCTGTGTATGAATACGCAAGGGGTAACTACAAAAAGGCTTTAGAACTACTCGGTTCAGAGTTTAACGCCATTGGTTACAAGGTAAAACAAATCTTCTGCAAGTAACCCAAAAACTCTGTGGATCAAACACAACGGATTCTTTTTTCACTGTTTGATGGTTTGTAACAGATCATCGGGGCATCAGATGAACAGATAGATGTTTTCAACGAAATGTGGTGCCAGTTGCTGCTAAAAACAGGCCAATCCTCCATTGGTACGGCTTGTTGAAGAGTTTAACTCGGTTTACTTGGATATTCATCTTGTTTAGTATAACGATAAACGCTCCTGGGTCTGATCTATGCAGCTAAAGAAGTGATCAGAGAGAGGATAAAAGTCAGAGATGGTGTTCCATTCATGTGGCGTTTGCTGGTAAATATAATATGCATTCCCAAACAGGACCTCACTTTGTTTTATCCTATGTAAATGGGTTTGGTGATGACAAAACGATGTCGTCGATGGTGGCAGGAGAAGAGTTACGCCATGGAAGGCGATGCAGAGGCTAGGAGTGTCGGAGAGACAGCTAAGATGCTGGAATCTTCTTATTTCTAACTCTGCTTTTAAATAATATCTTTAAGTAGTGTTTACATGTTTTAAATAAAGAGTGAAATCCTTTGGAACTGGTGTGTGTACTTGCTGTTTTAGAAAAAAAGAAGCCAGGAACAAGTGTGTGTTCAGAATAAAACCCACTATTTTCTACTAATTTCAGTTTGAGGCTTGAAATGGTAACTTTATTTCAGTGGAATATGTAGCTTAATTGGCTTAAAAAAATGAGTTTAGATCACTGGGATGTTTTGGCTGAGATAATTCACATGGAAGTCAAGAAAGCTTCCATCCTCAAACCGAGCTTGTGGAACATAAACCTTGTGTTCATCAGCTATGTTTTATTTAGAATAAAAACCTGTTCTGACTCAAAATAAATAAATAAATAAAATCTGTTGTGTGCTTTAGCACTAACGAAAAGAACTGCGTGACGTTTCCGTTTTGGAGAAGAGCTCTGTTTTGGAAATGTCCATCTTCTGAAATAAAATAAAATAAAAAACTGTTGCGTGTGCGGTGTGCTTTTAGTACTAAAGCTAAAGCTTGAATTAAGATTTTTTCTTCGGATTCACGTAAAGAACTTATGCACCCTTTCCATCTTTCAAACTCGATTTCGAAGAGAGAAGATCGGAGATTATGAAGACCGGTGCTGTTTCCGATCCGCGTTCGAGGCTCAAGTGGGACATATTCCTCAGTTTCCAAAGAGACAGGCGCCACAGTTTTACGGAGAGTCTCTATGAAGCGCTCATCAAGGAACATGTCCTGGTATGGAACGATGATGTGAACCATGAGCCCGGTCCAGGTCTCGTGGAGGCTATGAAGGACTCGGTGGCTTTCGTCGTTGTCTTATCCCCTGACTACGCTAAGTCTCATTGGTGCCTTGAAGAATTAGCCAAGCTCTGCGATCTGAAAACGTCCCTGGGTCGTTGGATGTTACCTGTCTTTTATGAGGTCGAGCCCTGGAGTTTTCGAACATAGAGTCCTTTCGAAAAGGATTTTGAAGAGCACTCGAAAAGATTTGGGGAGGAGGAGATACATCGATGGAGGCGAGCCATGAATTTAGTCGGAAATATCTCCGGATTTGTTCACAGGTATGACTCTAATATCTTCATCTCTCACCTCTACATTTATAACCTTTTTGATTCAAATATATATCATATGTTTGGTAGAGACTTTGGCATATTCATCTCATCTAAAACATTAAGCATTCACGTCGCTGTTGGCTGTTTTTGTTCTCCAACGCTTAATAAATAAGATTAGTTTGCTTTCTCTTCTTTTCTTCCAAGATTGGATCTTTCTGTTTTCCGGATCTCCTCCTTTCACTTTCTATGACTCATTATCCTTTATTGCTTCTTTTAACAAAACCGGGTATATATATGTTAATCGCCTTTGCATTTACCCGTGTACAAGACATCGATGTTTTCTTATTCATGCTTGTCATGTAAGAAAGCTCACTCCTCTACACAAATAAGAGTTTAGAATGTAACTATGAGACAGAGATGGGAATAACCAGTGACTGATTTACACTCTAGACTTCCACTAAGAACTTGTTTGTCAGCCTTTGAACACACTCAAGAACAAATGACTCTCTTGGCTTCTTCTCGATCTCTCTCTCGTTTCTCAATTAGTCAAATTCTCACACACCGAGAGAAACATGCTCTGTTTCTTTTCTTTTAAAGTGAGAAGAACAAATAATGTCTTCAAAAAACACGCTCTGATTCTTTAACGACAAATTTTCTTCAGTAACGACAAATTTCTTTGGTTACTAATTAATTAAGCTAACGGTAAAGAAACGAGTGAAGGAATTTTGACACTGCGTGTCGTTCTGATTGAGTATGGCGATGGAACTGCGTGACGTTTCAGAGTTGTCCCGTACTGAAAGTCAATGGGAGGATTTTTTTTTTGTTTGATATGAGAAGGAAATAGAAAGTGTGGCATTTATAAAAGGTACTTTTTGTCGATCGTGGAGAAATCACTTCGTCTTCCCAAAATCGAAAGATTCTTCTTCATCGCCTGATTATTGAGAAGCCGAGCAAGAATCGACTGCAATCAATTGATTCGAGGTGATCTGACTTGACTTGGGTCATCAACAAGCCATTCGAGCTTCTCTAGTAAGCCGAGGATTGATTTGGGTGCGTAGAAAACACTGAGCTGTAGCTTAGCTTCACGGAGACTTTCTGCACGGCCTCGTCTTTCTCAGTTGACTTAGGAGAGGAGGAAGATCGGAGATGGAGACTGATGTTGTTTCCAAGCCGCATAGGCTCAAGTTTGACGTCTTCCTCAGTTTCCGAGGCGAAGACACTCGCCAAACCATCACAAAGCGTCTCTATAAGGCTCTCAACGAGAAAGAAAAGTTCCGGGTCTTCTACGACGACGATAGTATGCCACGAGGGGAAGAGGCCAATCCAAGTCTCGTGGCAAGCATGGAGGACTCAGCGATCTCCGTCGTTGTCTTTTCCCGTAACTACGCTAACTCTCACTGGTGTCTAGATGAATTAGCTAGGCTCTGCGATCTGAGAGCATCTCTGAAACGTCCGATGATACCCATCTTTTATGGTGTCGATCCCAAGCATGTCCGCGAGCAGAGCGATCATTTCGAGGAGGATTTTAAAAAACACGCGGAAAGTTTTTGCGAGGAGTTTGGTCAAAAAAAAATCAAGGAGAAGATACAGCGATGGAAAGAAGCTATGAAATTTGTCGGAAATGTCGTTGGATTTGTTTGGAGGTAGGAGTCCATATCTCATCTCTTATTTTCTGCATTTTATAATCATGTGGACATACACGATGAGGGGAAATTCTGTGTTTTTTTTTGGCAGCAAAGACTCGGTTGATGATGACATGATAGGGCTTGTGGTGAAAAGGGTTAAGGCTGAATTGAGCAATACACCAGAGAAAGTGGGAGAATTCACGGTTGAGCTGGAATCACGTGTCAAGTACTTGACGAATCTGTTCGACGTTGAATCCAGTTCTGGTGTTCAAGTTCTGGGACTTCACGGTATGGGTGGTATTGGGAAGACGACCCTTGCTAAAGCCTTCTATAACAAGATTTTCGGAAGCTTCAAGCATCGAGTTTTCATCTCAAACGTTAGAGAGAGTTCCTCAGAGCAAGGTGGCTTAGTCAATCTTCAAAAAACTTTGATCAAGGAACTTTTCCGTTTGGTACCTGAAATAGAAGATGTTAGCAGAGGCCGGGAAAAGATAAAAGATAATGTTCCTGAGAAGAAGATTCTTGCGGTTTTAGATGATGTTGATGACGTAGCCCAAGTTGATGCGCTGATCGGTGAAACAAGATGGTATAGTGAAGGAACTCTTATAGTCATCACTACAAGAAACGAAGAGATTCTGAGAAAGCTCTCAGTGAACCAACAGTATGAGGTCAGGTGCTTGACTGAGGAGCAGGCGTTGAAGCTTTTTAGTTATCATTCACTACGGAAAGAAACACCACCAACAGCGAGTCTATTGGAGTTGTCCAAAAAGATTGTCCAGATATCTGGACTGTTGCCTCTAGCTGTTGAAGTGTTTGGTTCTCTTTTGTATGACAAACAGGAAAAGGAATGGCAAACTACACTGGAGAAGCTGATAAGCACCCAACCAAAGAATCTTGAGGGTGTTCTGGCGCTGAGTTTCGAATCCTTAGACTATGAAGAAAAGCAAGTGTTCCTTGACATTGCGTGTCTCTTTCTTAAAATGGAGATAAAAAAAGAAGAAGTTGTCGATGTACTGAATGGATGTGGGTTAAAGGCCGATGCTGCTCTCAGTGTCCTCAGACAGAAATCTCTTGTTAAGGTCTTGGCAGACGACACTCTTTGGATGCATGATCAGATTAGAGATATGGGTAGGCAGATGGTCTTTAAAGAAAGCCGTGAGGATCCTGGAATGCGAAGTAGACTCTGGGATCGTGGTGAAATTATGACCGTATTGGACAAGATGAAGGTATTTCATATCTACAGTTATACATGCATGATTCGTATTTGACTTACATTCTCATGAACGTTTTAATTTCTATAATGGGATAACAGGGAACAACGTCCATCCGAGGAATCGTGCTTGACTTCAAAAAGAAGTTTGTGAGGGACCTGACTGCAGACGAAATTGCGACGAGGAATCTACACAACAATCCGGGCATCTGCTCTATGTTTAATTACGTGAAGAATATATTTGTAAAATTTCCAGCAGAGGAAAAGCCAAAAAGTTCTGAAATCACCATTCCCGTAGAGCCTTTTGCACCAATGACCAAGTTGAGACTTCTTCAGATTAATAACGTGGAATTGGAAGGAAATCTTAAATTACTCCCATCTGAACTCAAGTGGATACAGTGGAAAGGTTGCCCTTTAGAAAATCTGCCTCCGGATTTTCTTGCTGGGGAACTTGCTGTTCTTGATCTTTCAGAGAGTGGAATAAGACAAGTCCAGAGTTTGCGCAGCAAAAGGGTAAAGCTTTCTTATTTCCTCTAGCATGGCATGTAAGTAGTTTTGAGTTAAAGTCTCACTGCCTGAAAACTTCTCTCTGTCTTTCAGGTGGATAAGAATTTGAAGGTTGTAAATTTGCGTGGTTGCCACAGCTTAAAAGCCATTCCTGATTTATCAAACCATGAAGCCCTAGAGAAGCTTGTTCTCCAGCGATGCAAGCTTTTGGAGAAGGTTCCTACATCAGTTGGTAATCTTAGAAATTTGCTTCACCTGGACTTCAGAGACTGTTCAAACCTTGCTGAATTTCTTATGGATGTGTCTGGACTGAAGAGCCTTAAAAAACTTTTCCTCTCTGGCTGCTCAAATCTGAGTGTGTTACCAAAAAACATTGGTGCCATGACATGCTTAAAAGAGCTTCTTCTTGATGGAACTGCGATAAAGAACCTACCAGAATCTATTAATCGCCTCCAAGAACTTGAAAAGCTTAGTCTAAGAGGTTGCAGATTTATTCAAGAGCTACCTTTGTGCGTAGGAACGTTGATATCACTGGAGAAGCTCTACCTCGATGATACTGCATTGAAAAGCCTTCCGATTTCTATTGGAGATCTAAAAAATCTCCAGCAGCTGCATTTGGTGCGCTGCACATCCCTTTCTAAGATTCCTGACAGTATCAGTAAGCTCAACTCATTGAAGAAATTATTCATCAACGGAAGCGCAGTGGAGGAGCTACCTCTAAACTCGAGCTCACTGCCAAGTTTGGTTGACTTCTCAGCTGGAGGTTGCAAATATCTGAAAGAGGTTCCAAGTTCAATTGGTGGATTAAATTCTCTTCTCCAACTCCAGTTGGATAGTACCCCAATTGAAACTCTACCAAAAGAGATTGGTGGCTTGAGTTTTATTCGCGAACTGGAGTTGAGGAACTGCAAATCTCTGAAGGTTCTGCCTGAATCAATCGGAGATCTGGACACACTCCATAACTTATACCTTGAAGGCTCTAACATTGAGGAACTACCGGAAAATTTTGGCAAGCTGGAAAACCTAGTCATGCTCCGAATGAACAACTGTAAAATGCTCAAGAGGCTTCCTGAATCATTTGGAGACTTGAAATCTCTTCACCATCTGTACATGCAGGAAACTTCGGTGGTAGAGCTGCCAGAAAGTTTCGGAAACCTCTCAAAGCTAATGGTATTGAAAATGCTGAAGAAGCCTCTTTTTAGAAGTTCTGAGGGTGGTGCACCAGGTACAGGCAAAGAACTACCAAACTCTTTCTCAAACCTCTTGTTGCTCGAGGAACTGGATGCACGCAGTTGGGGAATATCTGGTAGAATCCCAGATGCTTTTGAGAAGCTTTCGTCTCTGAAGATACTGTATCTGGGGAATAATTTCTTTCAGAGTCTTCCGTCTAGCCTCAAGGGGTTATCAAATCTCAGAGAACTTTCACTGTCTGACTGCCGAGAGCTCACGTGTCTTCCCCCTCTTCCGTGGAAACTGGAGCAGCTAAACCTGGCAAACTGCTTTTCATTGGAGAGTGTATCCGACCTTTCAGAGCTGGTGCTCTTGCACGAGCTTAATCTCACAAACTGTAAGGAAGTGGATGATATTCCAGGCCTAGAGCACTTGACGTCTCTGAAACGGTTATACATGAGCGGATGTAAATCTAGCTGCTCCCTTGCAGTAAAGAAAAGGCTTTCTAAGGTGATTCCTAAAAACTCCACATAATCTCAAGGTCTGTAAAAAACTTGCTTACAAATCTTTTGAATTCTCATTTCTCACTGCAGGCATCTTTGAAAATGATGCGGAATCTGAGCTTGCCTGGAAACAGAACCCCGGACTGGTTCTCACAAGGCCCTCTCATATTCTCAGCTCAGCCGAACAGAGAGCTCAGAGGCGTAATCCTTGCTGTTGTCGTGGCTCTTAACCAAACTGAAGATGACTACCAGCTGCCTGATGTGGTGGAGGTTCAAGCCCAAATTCTTAAACTTGATTTTGCCATAAACACCCACACATTAAACCTCTCTGGAGTGCCTAGGACAAGTGATGATCAACTCCACATCTGCCGATACTCACATCATCACCCACTGGTTACGATGCTGAAAGACGGGTACACCATACAGGTGATCAAACGAAACCCACCATTCAAACAAGGCGTTGAGCTAAAGATGCATGGGATTCATCTGGTTTATGAGGGTGATGATGATTTAGAAGGCCAAGAAAATAGATTAAGCGAGACACAGCAAACCGTTTCTCAGAAACTTGCCAATTTTTTCAGGTCTTTTGAAGAAGGTGATTCTACTGTTACATGATCTGCTACCCCCACAGAAAGTTAAGAAACTGCACACAAACAATCTCATCGATACAAACTGTTGCTCATTTAAAAAAAAAAAAAAAAACATGTTTCTCATATAGAAGAGACATGGTGTTTTTGGCTTTTCAAGTATTTTCCTTTTTTTTTTCCTCTTTAGTTTCCTATTCTCAAGCTTATTTGCTTCTTTGAGTTTACTTCTTCTAGATTGTTTAAATGTTTCTTTCCCTTTGCTTTTATAATCAATAAATAAATAAAAAAACCAAAAAGAGGAGACTCTTGTTTCCCATGATCCTCCCTCGAGCATTATTTAAGAATTCAACGGATTTGTGAAAGTTTGGCTAGCGAACATTCGAAGAATTAAGAGTTAATCCTATCGATATTTTTTCTCCATCAGCTGGTATAAGAAGAGGCAGAACTTTGATTGCTGAACAATTCTGTATCAATAACACTACAACCAGATTAACAACCAATGAACGATTGGTCAAATTTCACTCAACAAGCAGTAAACGATCTAATCAATTGGATCAATCAATTTCTATTTGATCAGCCGGATTAAAATTATTCAATGCAAAAATTGACTTTCACAGCTTGTCACTGTAAAGAGACGAGAAATGGTGACAAGACGATGAAATTGTTCAAAGATGAGAAGTGGGGTCCAAGTTCATGTGTCTATGCTCAGCGAGACGCAGACATCTCTAGATCTGCCTCCAAACATAGCGTAGCGTCTCTTTAAATAACTCTCTTGTCTTTATTCTAAGACCAAACCCCACATTTCATGCTTCCCATATCCAAAAGATATCAATCACATTCACAAGACAACAAAACTATGCTTTGACACTTTTGAGTTTTGACCATCAAAAGCATAACTTAAAAAGATGAAATCAACAATCAAAAAAAGCTTCTTCAATGGTTCAACTCCTCCAAGGAATTAGGAAAGCCAGAACTTTGTTAGCTTTGTACATACAATCATGAAACAAGGCAGAAAATCTTCTCATTTCATCAGAGTGGCTACATTCCAAAGAGTACATTGATGACCCAACGAATGTACAAGAATTATACAGCATCAGGACAGAAGACAAACACCAACACTGACACGGTTAAAAAGTAACAACAGTGGGAGAAGGAACAAAGAATGAGAAATAAAGTAAAGATAAAAAAGGCTTTTGATACATAGTAGATTTCTCATACCTTTTTAGCGCTTACGCTGCCAAAAAAAAAAAACACTACTTTCTGGGAAGTCACTCAAGCTTCTTGTTTGTTGAAGACCAGTGGAAATTCATCATAATGCTCAGAAACGCCATGTTTATCCGCCATGTTCTTTAAAGATTCATACACCTGAATCATCGTTGGCCTTTCCTTAGGCCTCGACACAACACAGCTACACGCGATTTTCAAGAACTGCAATATCTCCTCGTCGTGTCCTTTACCACATATGCTTCTATCAATAGCGTCTTTGCTTTTACCTGTACCCAAATACTGACTCACCCAGTCAACCAAACTCCCTTTAAACCCTTCCACGCCGTTTATAACAGACAATGGCTTTTGTCCTGTAACCAACTCAAGAAGCACAATCCCAAAACCATACACATCTCCTTTCAAAGATGCAACCATGGTGCTCGAATACTCAGGCGCTACATAACCTAACTCTCCCAAATCTCCATTATTGAACGAGCTGTCATTTGAATCGCGAGATCCAACTAGCCTTGCCAAACCGTAATCCGTAATCCGAGCATCAAAATCATCATCAAGAAGTATAACATTGGAGCTAATGAACTGATGCAAATATGGCGGTTGGCATCCATGATGCAGCCAAGCTAACCCTCTCGCTGCTCCCACGCCGATCATAAGCCGAGTTGGCCAATCCAAAACAGCATCACACAATCCACCGTTGTGCAACTGAGAGAACAATGTGCCATTAGGCATATGCTTATACACCAAGAGTCTCTCATCTTCTACAACACAATACCCTAAAAGCGGCACCAAGTTCGGATGTCTAAGCTCTCCTAACCTATTCATCTCCGACCTGAACTGTTTCTCACCAAACCCACAAGCGCTAAGTCTCTTAACCGCAAGCGCAGACCCATCTGGTAAATCAGCTTTGTATGAGACACCAGTTCTTGAGGAAACATCTATATTCCCTGAACTAAAATTGTTTGTAGCAGCCATTAGATCACTCAATTTGATCTTCACAATTGGTTTCTGAAACAAAGTTACCTGAACAAGCTTGTGTGACCTCAACAAACCTATCCAATCACTATCGTCCTTAGATTTTCCAGCACCATAACCTTTCTTCTTCCTGCTACCTTCTCTGATAAAGAACCACCAGAAAATCGCTAAACCCACACACAATGATCCAACAGCGCCGACAACTCCGGCGACTATGATGATTGTCAGGTTTTTCCCGTTCAAGGCGCCGCATCCCGATAAAGGTTTTCCGCAAAGTCCGTTATTGCCGCTAAAATCGTCTTCTCCGAAACGAGACAGCTCGGAGGGAATCGAACCGGAGAGATCGTTTCCGGCGAGAGAAAGACTCTTGAGCCGATCTAATCGGCTCAATTGAGAAGGAATCGGACCCGAGAGCTTGTTGTCGCTAAGAAGAAGAGCGTTTAAGAACTTGCACTCAACGATCTGGGTCGGGATCGAGCCGGAGAGTTTATTCCCGGACAGATCTAATGTGACGAGAAACGGAAGCCAGGAGCAGATTTGGGAAGGAATCGGACCGGAGAGTTCATTTCCGGAGAGATCCAGAGACTGTAAGTTGCGACAAAGCTTGAGCGACTCAGGAATCTGACCCGCGAGCTGCATCGACTGGAGCTGGAGAGAAATAATGCGATTCTCCTTCTCGTTCCAGCAGGAAACACCAGTGAGCTTGCAAATCGACGAGGTTGAAGAGTTTGGGAAGGACCAGGAACTGAGTCGAGCTGAAGGGTCGGTGAGTGAATTCTTCAGACCTTGGAGACAAAGAACGTCGTCTTCACCAGAAGCACACAAAAAGGAGCTGATAAAGAGAAGAAGCCATAAGAGTGTGAAGAAGATCTTCTTCATGATATAGCTGGATCTATATTCCTCTAGGGTTTTTTTTCCTAAGAGAAGTTAAAGCAGAGCTTCTATGGCGGAAAGAACGGTCATTGACTGTGTGATACTGAAGAAAAAGGAGAGAACTTTTTTTCTCTCTTTTGACTATTTTTTTAGTAATTTTGTAGAAATTATTCTTATCTTTCTTTTTTGGTTTGTTTGTTACTTGCTGGTTTGTTTTGTTTAGGAAAAAAAGAATCCACTAACTAAACGACGCCGTCAAAAAAGCAAGTCTAAGAGAAGAAGATTCAAGTCAGTTTTAGTCTTCCATGTTACAATCTTGGAAAGGGAAAGCTATTTGAAAAAGGTAGGTGCAAACTACAATAACATCTTCATCAGACGATCCAACATTGCCTAAAATCAACCATGTAATTTTGATACCCATGATTCTTTATTCAACATATTACTTGATCAAATTATTTTTTTCCTTTGATTAGTAATAATAACATGACATAAATGAGATTCTTTTTTATGAAAGATTGGTTGCTACTTAATACACAAGTTTCACAAGTTTCTAAAAGATTCTTTTGTCCCGTTCTTAATACACAAGTTTCAAACTCTTGTGATTATTAAGAACGGGACAAAATATCTAAAAGAGACATCACTAGACGAAACTACAAGTCAGTCTAGATCCTATGTTTTGGCCCATGAGTTTGTGTTTACATTTCAGCCCAAAAGAGATATAAGGCTCCACTGGTTTTTAAGGTAAATACAAAGCTTGAGTGATTATCCAAAATGCCAGTTTAGTTTGTACTTTTCTAAAGAATTTACGTATGCTAACTCTGTTCTTCCGGTTTGGTTAACCAAGCCTTTTGTTTAATCTAAATTTTAAAATTGACAACAAAAAACAAAACTTTCCATCAGCCAAACAAGGATCGAAAGACTTGAATTCATATAAGAACCAAAAAAAAAAAGAGGATTTTGCAGTGTCACCGAAATTTACATGTGGTAAACTCTAAGAAACAAAAGATTAGAAGCCATTTCAATTCTCCCCAACTAACCCCAAAAAAAAAAAAAGTTAAATATCAAAAGAAGGAAATATTAATGAAGATATGATGGTATGTATCCCTCGTCAAATGTACACGTGAAATTATCTCAGAAACCAACATAAAAAAATAAAGAAAAGTCATTCTTGTTGATGCCTCTGCCACGGCAAATAACCAGACACTTGATCAGCAAAATTCGAAACAACCAAATCCTTCAGTCCAGTATCCCACACTTCACAGAACCTTCGTTTCCAATCCGGCGGCTCGATCGCCTCTGTCCCGAGCCCGGGCGCTCGATCTTTAGACCCTTGGTTCTGATTCTCTTGCCAGTCCACAACATAAGTAGCCACTCTTCTGTTAAACTTTGCTTTAAAAGTCTCCCAAACTTGGTACTTGTAATGGTTCACCACCGCAACACTCTCCACCAAACTCATATGCCCGATTCCTTCTCTCAGCTGAAAATGATGGACTTCGTTGAGCAACGAGCTCGTGAGCATTTCGGGTCGGATTATCGACTTATGCCTCTCGGGATTCGCTTGTCTACAAGTGTACCCTACGGTCACGCCTTGTGATGGAACCGAGGTTAGACCGGATGGACCGTAACTGTGACACTCCGTTCTGATCTCTCCGACCAAACCCCACGACGTGTAGTTCGAAACAAGCGAGCTTAAAGCGTTTTTGCTCGGTAAGCCTTGAGAGCGATGCGTAGGGAAGTAGTAGAACTCATCCACGTCGAAGAACCCGACCCAGTTGCATTCGTCTTTCGCTCTAACCGCACAATGCGAAAAACCGGCTTCTTGAGTCTTGATCCATGGCCAAACATGTCGACTCACATTGTAATTCTCTGAATTGAGCGATTCGATCTCCTCTTGTATATTGTCGTCGCTGTTGTTGTCATATATAAACCAGCGTTCGACGCCGAGCCACGAGTGATACATTATCCATTCACGCAAGAACGGAGCTTGGTTCCATAGCATTGTGCAAACACAAAGCTCATGCCTAATCCCACTCTTCTTCTTCTTCTTCTCAATCGCATCTGAACCGTAGATTCTCGCAACGGATGGTAAAGCAGGCGTAGATCTTCTTCTAGGATCGATGTGGATCACGCTCACTCGAAACATCTCTTCTGGATTTAGCTTCAAACTCTCAGGCAAAACACACCTCACAACTTCTTGCGCTGCAGCAACAGATTGAGTCACCAAAACTTCAACATCTTTTTCCTCCGTGTTCCCAATCTCAAATTGACATTTGTAGTAAGAAGGATCTGATTCCTTGTGAGGCCTTCGATTCAATCCTTTAACAAATACAACCACCGTGTCGCCGTCAATCACCGCCTCGTAACCAACTTTTTCCCAATTATGAACCTTCTCTTCACGACGGCTCTGCTTCTTCTTCGTCTTCTTCACCAAATCTCCATGGAATTGCAAATCAACCGATGACGAATAGTTCGAAGGAGCATTAGGGCACCGAACAAATCTAAACTCATCGAATTCGTCAGTAGACATCGATGGCAACACCAAAGTCTCTTCCTTTCCTCCATGATAAACACAAACTAGGTTTTTCTCACCTTTCCCGATTCTGTTCGAGAGAATTAGCAACAGATGGTCGGGGAATTGGACTCTGTCTTCAACGCTCAACGCAGGGAATCTACCGTGGAGCGAACGGTGAATCGAATCCATGGAAGATAAGACGGAGAGAGCAGGAACACGAAGAGACGGTCTCAGAGAGTCGGAACGGACAGAGAGTGTGGAGATACGGTCGGAGGATAAGAAGAAGAGCAAGACGAAGAAACAACAAAGGCATATGAGTAGATACCTTGAAGACAAGAACTGTGCTTTTAGTTGTTGTTTGTTCCGAACTTTCCTCTTCTTCCCATTCTCATACTCCGTCATCTTCTTCTTCTTCTTCTTTCCCCACTAAATTTTGATGAAAAACTCGAAACTTTTTCTTTCTTTTTTGCTGGTGAGAACAGAACAAGGTGCTTAATAAACTGATCTGGAGAAGGTTTTATTGGGGGAGAAGAGATCTGGTTTTTGCGCCGGCCGACAAAAGTACCTTCCTTCTTCTTCTTTGTAAAGAAATAAAGCAA
This sequence comes from Kernera saxatilis, assembly GCA_900406395.1. Taxonomy (NCBI): domain Eukaryota; kingdom Viridiplantae; phylum Streptophyta; class Magnoliopsida; order Brassicales; family Brassicaceae; genus Kernera; species Kernera saxatilis. The sequence goes on from OVAY01000561.1 coordinate 33,128, forward strand.
AGGAATATATAAATTGGATTCTTAAAGAAAGGGAATAAGCGTTTGTGATAAAGAAGGAAAGAAACAAGGAAGACGCGTTTGTGATGAGTCGCGTTAGGCGTCGTCGTAGTACTAATCATTTCCTCACAATTTGGTTAATTAAAGTAATTAATTAAGGAGTTTACGTCACTTTCTAATGGCTTAATGATTTGTGTTAGTTCTTAAAAATTAAGGCGAGAAAGATGCCACTAGTTGTGTGACTTGTGTCCAAAGAAGATGCTACAACGAGGTGGACCATTCTCATCTTTCTTTTTTTTTTTATAAATGTTTTGGGTTTGAAAAAAAAAAGAGAGACCTATGATTCTGTGACAGTTGTGTTTGCGTGGTCTTTTAGTTTTTTTCCGGAAAATAATATTAATTGTTTTTCAAGATTCGATGGAGGGAGAGGACCAGACCTGTTGGTACAAAGCATGATTGAAATTTATTAAATTATTATTATTTTTTTATAACTCAAGAATAAATCTTAGATTTATGGAGGGATCCAGACTAATCATTTGGCGGAAATGCAACACACGGATAGATCCTCTTTCCGGATATGTAAATGGACCCGAAAACATAAGTTCATATCCGTGTGAATGTCCAAGAACAATATGTTATAGTTTCACGCAGCAAATAGATCGAATCTGAAACGTGTTGGCGTCCCAGATCCGTCTATTTACCACTTGAAATGTAGTGCCTAACATTTGAACTAGGGTTGAGTAGCACTAAAACATCACCTTTCTAACCGACTGAGAGTTTTGATGCAACCATATATGTGTAAAACATTAAACAGAGCGATTCGACTAGAGAGGCAATATAATATATGATATTCTCTTATTCAATTGGTATTTGGTAAAACGTAAATTTGGTGAAGAACACATTTTATCACTAACAAGTATGTTCGACGACGAACTCATTAATTAGCCTATTTAAAATTTAAATTAGTAATATACTTTTACAAATGTTTAGCTAATTTAATATGTAACGTGGAAGATCTATCATTTTTTTTTACTTTTTTTTTTTCAATAAAGATCTATCATACTAGTTTTTTATGTTTCTTAAATTAATAATCAGCTCCTTATAAGTTGGTCTTATTACAATGTTGTAGGTCTTGATGAATGTGACACTGAAGGCGATTGCTCTTCATCCATCTCGCGTTGCCGACCTTATAATTTGGTTCATTCAATCGGTGAGTTTGAAGAAGAACATCAAATTTTGCTAAGGGTATACTAGTAAATAACTTTTGTATCTTTAATTTGGATTTTAAGATATTTTTAATGTTTAATTTGTCGTTTATAACCGACTTCCAGTATTTCATTTTATTTTTCAAAATGTATTATTGAGTTTGATAATGTGTGTTTGGTAGAATTATTGTATTTGTTATGTAATATGTATATCTAACAATTTTGTTTTCTAAAGAGTGGCATGAACCATGTATATATTGTGCCCAAATAGATATATTTTTGGTTTGTTGACAAAAAAAAAAAGAAGGAATTATTATAGTTGACAAAAAAAAAAAGATATGTTTTTGGTTTTAGCCAATTAGATATGGTACTGCAAAGTAAACATGGTTCGTGTAATTGAAAGTTGTGATTTAAAAAAAAAAAAAAATCGTATATTAATCTATTCCGTAATGAGTCATATTTTAGTCTGTTAGAAAAATTAAATAAATAAATAAAACCGTGTATTGATTAATTCTGCGATGAGTCATTAAAAAAAGGAACAAAATTTACCAAAATTGGAAATGAGGAACGTGGAGATTAGGTATAGGGTTTGTGATAGTGGGAAGTTGCTGTGCACATTGCTTAAAATCGCTGGATTCATGTTCCTTTGTTATCGCCTTCATTTTCTTTTTTATTTATTTATAAGTGTATATAGGCTAATGATTAATGTATAGCGAAAAAAGGAATGTGCTTTCCATTACAATTATACATCTATCTTTTATTCCCTTTCATGTTTGGCTCTTCCTTTCTGAATGATTACAATAAAACCAGCAACATTCTTCTTTCCGTTGTCCATACTTTTAACTTTTTTCTTCTTTATCATTTCTTCATATCATAGCATACAAAAATTAATTTCTTCATCTACCCATACACATGTTACTATTATCCATAATTGAGTCAAACAACTCCTAACAAAATCAAAATATTCTAGCCAATTACCCACGTCTTAGATGCCATCGTAAACTATGCATGGTACGTGCAATATACAACAATTTCCCATTTTTCACAATATTCTATTTATTTTAACGATTCCGTTCCACCGCAAAGCCATTTCAATGGTTCTGTTAATTTTTTTTTTTTGTTTTTTTTGTCAAAAATGCAATATACGGTTTAAATCCGGCTAGGTAATAAAGTGATGACATTAGTACAAACCACAACTGCACGTCTTGGTCGGCTCTAAAACCTACAAAAAAAAGACTAGTAATTTATGCATGTTTTGTAAAATACAAACGTTTTTGTTTTGAGAACAGAGCCCAAACTAAATGGATTAGATTGAGCCCTAACCAGATTGCAGTTGATAGGCTACTGCTTTGTAATACAAAAGATGATGATAGTTCAAAGCCCAAAAGAAGGAAGAGATAGGGATATAGACTTATAGTATAAGAAGTTACTTGAATCCTAACAACTCTCGTAATATTAGATTCATAAATAACAAAGATATTTGATTTCCTTTTCTTTTGGGTTTATTTGATGAAAAAAACTGTGCTTATCTTGTTAAATTTAGATTTCACGAAAAGAAAAGATAAGCACAAATTAAGAAAAGAAATATGGATTTTCTTTACGGAAGTCAAAAGTTTTCCTTTTCTTTTTCACGATTCCTAGTTCGAGTGATCGAAGAAGCTTAGTTATATGGTTTCTCCTCTCTTGATCATTCACAGAGACAAATTAATTAAGACAATATGGAATCGCTACCACACGATGTGATTGAGCATATTCTAGAGAGACTTGATGTGAAAACCCTCCTCAAGTTCAAGTCTATATCGAAGCAATGGAAATCCACTATCCAATAATCCTCTTTCTTTCCAAAAAAGACAGGTGTTCCAACGTAAGCAGCAATCACGAGATCCAGATATCCTTTTGGTCTCTTTACACGATGGTCGTTATCTTTTATTCTTTGATTGGGGATCATATCGTATTTGCAGTGACACCACTAGCAGTTTTGGACAAGGACAAGTTATTGTTTTATGAACGTGCACGGGTTACATTGGTTACACTGGTTACACATGATCCCAATACCAATTCTTATGATTTAGCTTACACATCTAATATACTCACTTTAGATGCTATTTGTTATTTCCCGAGTTTTGTCTCTATTTTGTGAAGTTGATTATTTTTCTGAATCATTCTGATTTCATATTTCAATGTTGTAAACCAAAAACAAAGAGCAGATCTTACTTCCGATTTTTTTGTTTTTGTTCTTGTTCTTTTCCAATAAATGATTCACATTTCACCCTTTGGAATTTAAAAAAATTTCACAAAATTACACAATGATGGGTCACAGGTCTCACAAATTACAACCAAAGCCAATCTCCTACTATGGGCCCAATTGGGACAGCCCTAAAAAAACGCGCGATTAACCAAAACAAAACCAGCTGACTTTTAGTCTGACTTTATTCGGTTTTTTTCAAAAATCTTTATTAATATTCAAGATAATTTTTTTAAAAAGTAATATTTTTTAACCACTCATAACCACCGCCATTACAAACGTTTGCGAAAATAAGCTTTTGATTTAAAACAGTATAAAACGATACAAAACAGTTTCCGTAATGGTTATCAAATCAACTACTAATAATCGCAAACATAGCATTTGAACTAGTTGATTTAATCGGTTTCACTTATGAATATACCGAAAATTAGTGCAAAATTAAACAAAATCAAAACAAATCTAAATAAAGTTGAACCAAGTTCTATTTTATTCAATAACTTAGAAAAATATGTCGTTAAAAAGCTCTTGGCTCTCGTTGAACAAAAAAAATCATTGGTAATTCGATGGTAAATAAACCACTATGTATAAACTCAAGTTTTGAAACCCGTGCCCTGAACCTGAAACCAATGCAGGACCTTTGTGGTAGTCATGTTTTTTACCCCTACCTTATCTTCCATTTATTATTACTATGAAAAAATCGTTTATTGTCCTATCAGAATTGTCATAGGAATAGGAGTGGCTTTCAATAATTTCTGACGCTGACAAATCGAAGCAAGTGAAGTCATCTGTATTGTCCTAACTCTCATACGAGCAACCAATAATTCTTTTCCTTCCGAAAAGATTTACACATCAGAAAACACCAAACAGTCACAAATCTTTACATATCTCTCTACCCATGGCTTTGACACAACTCCTCTAATGTATCCACTGAACAAGATACACATTACATAAATAATTTAAATACGTGTGTGAGAGTAGAAAGTCCAAACAGGCCGTTAAAGCAAAGCATCGAATCTGACTGAGATTTTGGCATTTTCATTTTCACCGTCTGAGTTAGTCTGGTCAGTTTCTATTGTGCTTCAAGCCTCACATCACTCTCTTCCCCAAAAAATTGAACCACTCAAGTGCACTCTCTCTCACTTTTACTTCAAGTAGACAATCTGAATATGCAAAAAAAATAAAAATAAAAAAGAACCCTTTAAAATCATGCTTTTCTAAGCAAATCACTGACACACGCAACTAAAAGATGGTTTTTTTTTACCTGGTGGTTGGTTTCTGTAGTGTTGTATGCATAGAGTCTTGGAACTGGTTTCTTGATGATCTCTTTTGAAAAACCAAACCTCCCCTTTGGCCGTTGTTCGCATCTGTTGATTCTCGCATCCCCTGGTCAAAACTGTTCTCCTGCGCAGCCATTTCACTGGCTGTGTTTATAATCCGTGTTTGTACTGGTCTCTCCTCGGTTTTTCTCCAGAACTTGGGACTTAAGAATTCTGTACCAGGTAGTTTGGAACAGCTCTCTCCTCCACAGCTACTATTCCTAGGGTCTCTCCCGTTTGAAACCGCCAGGTCGCATGATATTTCATCCAAAGCCATCTCTAGACCGCTTACACGAGACTCTAGAGACTGGATGCCACTCTGTGAGCTTCCCATGAATTTCTAGAAATGAAAAGTTTTTTAAGTATTTCAGTGAGGATTGAGCCATCTATAACATTCATAGCCAAACATTTTATCGACATTAAGGGACAACAGAACTGTAAAGATAAATTGTAATACCTGAAGGAGGTCTAAGAGACTGGATTGTTGGTTCTCAATCAGAGCAAGCTGTTCGCGTATCAAAGACAATTCCTCACTGTCTTTCCTGCTCTCATCAACATCATCTTTAACATTCTTGACAACAGAATCACAAGAATCACCATCGTCACTGCAAGGTGCAACCCTTGAGCCAGACTTCAAACCACCAAAGCCATGTACTTTATTGCCTTCCCGGCTTTTCTCTGAGATAGTATGTTTGATTATATCTGGTCCCCCTGAGTTCGCCTTCTCCTCGGATTCTAGGCTTTTACTACTTCGATCATCCAAAGATTGCTTTACCGGTGGAAAATGTGGTCCCTTGTTATCCACATTAGTGGCTTCTGCTGCTATCAAGGTCATATTCCCTTGATTTCTTTTTGGAAGATTCTCCTTTTGTCTAGTTGCTGCATATGATCTATTCACAGGCAAAGATGGGGACCTCTTCATTATAGGCGTTACTTTCTTTGGTCTAGAGGACTTAAAACCAACGTCAATGGTGGAACTTCTCGTGACAGTGGAAAAGCATCCAATGCTACCATCATCTGAAACCAATTCGTAGAATGCCACAAAGATCAAATCAAATCAAGTCCTTCAGCTAAAAATTGAATTTTCAGAAACGTAACCAGAGAACATACCAGTGGAAGATCTAGATGGAGATAATGAGGCTTCGTCGAAATCATTTGAGACTTCTTTCCACTGATTCAATGCTCGATTCATAGTTTCTCTCACACTCTTCACCTACATTGTATATTCACTAATCGGATTTAGATTCTCTTGACCACAAAACAAAGTCAATTTTTTGCGTGGAAGGATTTTACCTTATCAAATCTTCTGCTCTCCAGAGACGCCGTGCAAGCTTTCTTGTATTGTGATGCCAATTCTTCCGCCGTCGCAACTTTCCCCAACGCCTCCGCCGCAGATTTCCTCGCCGCCCAATCCTCGCTGCTCAGGAATTCAATCAACACCGGAACCAACCAATCCAACACCGGCTTAGTTCCCGCGCCGCCGGCGCTAATTATGCTACCCACGGTACTCAACAGCGCAGCTTTGGCCTTAAAACCCTCGCTCTTGAGCAGCTTCCCAATCTTAGGCAGCGATTTCCTCAACTGCTCCGATTCCGGATCCGACGCAGCTTCCACTGACGCCGCCAAGCACAACGCCGCTCCGATCTGCGCGTTCGAATCGCCGTCCTGGATCAGCGTCTCGATAAGCGGTTTCGCGACGGAGGCGAACGGCTGCCTCGTGACGTGAGCGGACATATCGGCAGTAGCGGCGACGCAGGCAAAGCGCACGGAGGAATCCGGATCTCGGAGACGGCGGATAACGGTGGAAACCATCTTAGAGAGGTGGGGAGAGAGAGAGTCCCCGTGGTAACGAGACATAAGCGACAAGACGGCGACGCACTGTTTCCTCACCGGAGATTTACACGAAGAGTCGGTGTTGTGGATGCAGTTAAGGAATGAGGAGAAGGAATCGTGAGTAAGATTTCTGGCGATTGAGTCAAGCTCCGCCGTGGCGAGAGCTAAAGTATCACGGTCAGCGAGCTTGTTGAGACAGGCGATGACTCGTTGCTTCAGATCAGGAGTCGACGGAGACTGAGAACTCGGCGATGAGGAAGACGCCGGAGATAAAGAAACCGGTGGACTCGCCGGAAATCGCCCGTGAACCGACATGTCTTTTTTCCGATTTGAGATTTGTAAAAAACGTGTTCACATTAAATGTAGAAACCGCTTTGAATATGGCGGCAGAGAAAACTCCGATTATGCATAGACGGTTGGGTAATGGGTTTTTAAATGCTAACTAGAGAGGAGGTGGTGAAAAAATTAAATAATAATATACTATTATCAGAATCTTGCTTTTTTTTTTTGTTATGGAAATACACTACTCGACGGAAAAAAATGCAATAATATCACATATAAATGTCGATGAAATAACTAATTTGATGATAGTTTATATAGTATGTCCTAGTATCTACTCCTGGAAAAAAAAAAAAAAAATCTTTCTCGCTAGAAACTCCGAAAGTTTTCATAGATTTTTGTCTTAAATAGAACATTAAATATCTTCTCCAATTATAACAGCAGATAACTCTTATTAGTTTGTTCAAATTTAAACATTCTCTTTCTAATCTTTTCTCTATAGTCTATAGTAGTACTATTTTAATATTTTGAAATCTATGTCGGTATGTATTTTTACCGGCAAAACAAAATTCTGATAATATTTTTGAAAAACATGATATCGTATTCAAAATAAAATTTATTATAGCTTTTTCCCGAGCTCTCTGATTTATCGAACTAAATGTGTTTTTGACTACATTTATTTGCTTTCGTTATTTTTCTCATCGCAAATTTAATATCGTTAATTTTCAAAAAAAAAAAAAAATCGTTAGATGAATTTCTTAGTCGCCAAAAAATTAGCTGTTTCAATGATAACAATAATCCTTATAAAATCAGGATTTGAAGAAATAGTCATTGGTGTGTTTTTCTTGCAGATAATAGTGTAGGTCAGAAAGATTCTGTCTTTTTGATGTCGTGTTAAATCCTCACAGATAAAAGTACAATATATGATATTTAAAATTCAAATGAAATGTTGGCAAAAAAAAATCAATGAATATTGTTCATCAAAATGAATGTTTTATCAGCATTACCTAATAATATGTTAGAATACGACAAAAACAAAATTAAAACAAACTTAAAACTGACAGGCAATGGAATATATATCCTAACTGGCGAACCTTAGAACAGTTCCAAATTTTACAGTAATGTAGTATTAATTAATAAAGCGATTAAGACAAAAATTGAAATAATAATATGTTGTGTTCTAGTGTTGATGCTGCATAATTATGTTTGACATTTAACTTGTTCAGAGTATCAATGATGATGCTTATCAGATTTAATCTTACTTTATGTTTTTTTTCTCTCTGAAATGGGGCCAAAATTATATAATTTATTTTTTTTAAATGATGTAAGAAATGACATTTTGTATTGTGTAGTGGATAGAGGGATAGATTTGTATTTGTTAATTGATGAATTGAATATATGATCTATTACGTGATTATATGATTTTGAAAGAAAAAATAATCGAGAGAAAAAATAATGGTAAGAAAGTAGAGTGGCATAAAAGTAAATATGAAGAGAAAGAGTGAGAGAGAGACATTAAGGGCAATAATGAGGAGGCACGTGAAGAGGAAATGGAGAGAGCAGGCAAAATTGGGCAGACGAGCACGTGACTTGATTAAACTCTTCTCATGTTACTGCTTCAATTTTTTTTAATGTGCTAAATTTAATTCGGAACTTTATTTATTTATTTATTTTTTGTTATGCCTTTGGAAGTTTTTAACTTCGGTCCACAATCTCTGGCTATACAAAGGTTCATGTTTCATAAGATTTTTTTTATTAATAAAACAACTTACAGTATCTATCCTTCTTTGCATCACCTACCTTGAGTCTCTCCTAAAAAGTCTGTTTTGTAATCACATCTACAAAAGATCAAACAGTCTCTCATATTTTACATTATGTTTCATTGACCAATTTGGTAATACATGTAACATATATTTGCATATATAAATCAAAAATTTTTTTTTTTTCGGTAAACTATAAATCAAAATTTTATTTCATACATAATGTACTATTCAAATTTATCAAATCAAAACAACTTTAGAATTCAGAAGTAATTCGTGAATAATTTTTTCCCGGAATGAATTCAAAAATCGAAATCTCTATTTTGTGGGTCACCAAATAAGCAGGTGTAGTATTACCTCTAAAAAATTACTCAACAATATCAGAATTTTTGTTTTGATAAGGTTTTAGGTTTAAGGTCTTATCCTTAAAATTTAGCTCTAAACCTAAAATCTTAAACATATATTAATCATAAAGCCATGATACTCGTTAAAGATAAAACGATTTGAACCGAGAGAGTATGGAGGAACAAAGGAATGATCACTCTCATGAATATTACATGTCCCATCAAGACGGCGACGTTTTAATATGTTGGGAAATACCCTCCATGTGACTTTTGTTCGCCCGACCATTATTATGGCTTCATTCTTTATGGCCTTTTCCCGCCCTTGTCTTGTTCTTTTCTTTTTTTCTCAATTGAGCTAAACCGAACCGGTACTACCTCATACTTGCTAGTATCAAACCGGTTGTCCAATACTCTCTGATATTAAACATCAAATCATCTCAATAGTTCAACAGTGATGGCCCAGCTAATTAAGGTGGCAGGGATATATAACACACTTTTGTTTCTATTACGACATGTAATTATGTTCAAATCAATTGCCTCCATCAATGCTAGAATGTCTTTTTTCTTCCTGGATGCTTTTGAGATGTGGAACCATTCTACCTCATTTACTTAGAAATTAATCGATCATATAATATTATGTATATATGACTTATAAAAATTGAATTATGATTAAATTTTTACTAGATTTAAAGCCACGTTACATACATTATTTCAATTATAATATTTATAATTTACGTTTATTATTAATTATATAACTTATCTTCTTCTTTTTTTGCACGACCTTATTAGATGAAATTAATGATACCGTATGCATAATTAATGACGTTACTGTTTTACATATATGCATGATATCTTGTCACCAATAGTACCGAGAAGATCAATATTTTTTACGAAATAAATTTTACATATAGGTCGATGAACCCATTCGACTTGGGAATACGTGTTCATTTTTGGAAGAAATGAAGAAAACCGTGGTATTGGTTTCGTACATTTCGGAAACTCCAATTAAATACCCATAATCCTCTATCCTCAAAAGTAATTTATCATGCTAAATTATAAGATGCAAGAATTGAAAATGGGCAGAGGGGCAAAAGAGGAATTATTTTGGATCGAGGACCAATTGGTGGATGTTGATGTTAGTAATGTTGTTTGACTAAGTGGCAAAGCTAAACTACAAATACAGATACAAGTTGTGGAAAGATAAGAGAAGAGCTTTCACATGGACATACCTCAAATAGTGACAACAAACTCCCACATTTTATAGTTATTCTCTTTTTTTTTTTGCATCTAAGTTTTCCTGCAAGGGAACACTTGCACATGTTCTTCTTTTCTTCTTGTTTAAAAAAAAAAAATCAATAGAGTTTATCTTTATTTGGATGAGATGAGGAATGCCTCTACCAATGGAATTGTGCTGTGGGAAATGTTAATAGAGTTAGGTTCATGTACAAGGAATCGTCCATGGTTCACTGTGTTGTCCCATTATGACCCCAAGACCAAATCTATATAACTCATAAATGTCCCAATATAAGCATTTTTTATTGCTATATTAAATATGATGTAATTCCTCGCTTTTCTTTCTAGATTCGATTTTTATTGGAAACATTTTCGTTCTTATTTAACCAGTTAAATTAATACTATGTTTTAGATCCATTAAAAAAATTCGATGAGTAGGTTACTCGACGGTTATATTAACTCCAAGAAACATAATCATACTTTGGTCTATTTTTTAATTGTTTGTCAACAAAATTAAATTAAATATATTAAAACATATATACCAAAGTTTGATTAACACTATAATGGAACCATTTTAGATTATGCAGAAGTAGTGGTAGAGAGACCAATTAAATTTTGATATATTATGATGTAATTATTATGTAACCCTAATCCATTTCTTAATACCTAGACAAATATATAAAAGTTTATGGTAGGCGACACATTCAATTACTTTGTCTTGGTGGTTAATTCAATTATAGGGAGACTGACCAAATATTACATGTGTTTAAAAATGACATGTTAGATATCTATATATATAGATGTTCATTATTCATATTCTCAGGATTATTATTACCGTCAGATCACATGTTCAATCATTCATTTGTGCAACAAGTGAATTATTTGTTTTTCCACAACTTAAATCTAGTTATGTACAGTATAAATTTGTTTTATTTATGTATTTGGGTGCAAGTGTAACAAAAACGAAATCTTCTAACATCCTAGCTAGTGAAAATTTGAAGGCATCGTTCTAATTCCTTTGATTGACATAAATGGTGAGAAACTAAGAACAACTGATAGGTTTGATTATTACCACATATTATTTTATAATCTGAAATGAAACTAGTGACTGAGTAAGATCGATGTAAACTTCCTTTCTTTAATGTATATTAAACAAAAACTGATCTACACAAAACATTTTGGTTAGTTTACCACCAAATTAAGTGTTATGTCGTTAATAACTTTGTTGGTTATAGAGAATATTGAATTGGTAGAAATTGTAATGAGTGTGGTTTTGCAAATTACAAATGATGGGTCCAAGCCTTGATTGGAATTTCGTTATTATCTTTTGTAAACATTAGCAGAGGAACCAATCATATGCACTTTCCACATGGAAGCTGCTCCTCAATCATGGCTGATTTTTGGATTCATATATAAAATGTCTATATATATACGGCAAACATATATTGTTTTATTTAATTCAGTTAAAATTCATAAATTTGACAAAGGTGAAGTATGAATACATCACATACGTAAACGGATATGCACATCTTTATTTCGTGAGTGCGGTTTTCTCTAGCCTATTTTTGGCATGCCATTTTGCTTTATACCCAAAATAATTAAATATTTCGTATATCAAATGGATTGAATGACATCTATATAGAGCTTAGCTTAAATATGGTTTGGTTGAGGATTAGATATTAGGATTTATGTATATACAATGTATTAATATTTCGACTTTTCCTTTCAATTCTTGTTTTTCTTTAATTATTCTAGCGGTCTGACCCATCAATAAAACATATATTGTATTAATCATTGAATCATTAATTGATCATAATCATTTTTTATTTTTTTTAATTGATCATAATCATTACTAATCATAATAAGAAGATTGGGTTCAAAGAAAAAGGAAAAAAGAATAAGAAGAGAGTTGATAATGTAAAGAGAAGACAATTAGGTAGGTCTTTATTGCAGACAATAGCCAAGCTAACCAACTAAAGCTTCAAAAATGAAAAAAAAAAGAGAGAAATGGGTTTGAATGTTGATTCCAAATGTTTGGGGTTAGATATCAAATTAAGAGTACCATATAGCGGTACTCGTATTTCAACAAGTTTGAGAAATCTATTAAATTATTGGATTAAACATGAAATGAATGATTTGCTGAAGTTTTGTAGATCAATGGCTTGCTCACAGGCTTGACACATTACCCCTAACTAAGGGTTTGGGTAAAATGATGATAAAAAATCATATTTTGAATGAATCTGAAGATGGGCTTGGGTACATAAAATGTGTTATTACGATTTGCGTGGTTTCTTGGTCGGAAAAAATTAAAATTGAGCCAAGTCCATAAACGCCTAACGACACCGGATCAGTCTTGGTATGCCTGGTCTGAGTAAGAAAAAGTTCGATATAATACATTATATATGTATATATTTTATTATTATTATTTTTGTTAATCCGGAAGTTCCAGGCCTAGGCCTAGGTCCATATATTTTTCAAAGCTAGGATTCGTCTTTCATAAATTATCCTTTTCAAAGAGAATCGAACTCGCGTCCCCCTAAAATATATATTTACTAATTATAATATTGGTTAAGTTTTAGATGATTTCATAAAGTAATTTTACAAGATATATATATATATATATATCTTGATCATGTTGAAATCTTATATGTCTATATTGAGTATCTCAATTAAGATTTTATGGCACTAATAATTTTCACTTTTACACATGTTATCTATATGTTTAATTGATATCAACTAAATTTTTACAAGTTTTTTAGATTGCAAAAATGATTGCCAAAATGTAAGAAATGTAATCTAATTAAAGTATTAGGTTAAATAAGCTTTGAAAGATGCTTATTAATATTTGATATTTTTATACTAAATATACACAAAAAAATCTAATTTTCTGTTAGTTTATTTTAATTATAATTAATATGAAATTTTATTTACAACTGACATGTGTTTATTTCATTAAATATTATTGCAGATTTATATCTCATTGCTACAAATATGTTAATTTCAAATGGACTTATTTGATCGAAGTTTTCTACATATAAAGACACTTATGCATACAACTCGAAAACCATTCATGTGCTAGTGCTACAAAGGTGAAGCTTGCACTCGTAGTAATATTTCTGGTTCGTTACTTTGAACTGTTTTTTACAATTCTACCTCGATCGTTCTAGTTTTACAAAGATTAATTTCCTGTGTACTAAGAATCTTGATCCATGGCATTTATATAAATTTTATTGAAAAGGTCGATGAAATTTACATGATCTCTCAAATTTGATAATGTTGTTTCGAGTCTTTCGTCAAGCCTTGAACTTAAGAAATGTAGCCTCATATATAATTGGATCTTTTTTTTTTTTTTTTTTTTGATTAATTTATCAATGTAAAGTTAATTAATGGTCATGTTCCCGTGCTCTATATGGTTTAATCTTTAATGCATGTAATTTTCTAATCCTAGTAGTTGTGAATTAAGATCTTGATGCAAAGTTCTGTTTTTTTTTTTTACAAATATTTTAAATTATGTTCGGAAAACAGTTTTAATGTCTTTGAGATTATAAAAACAAAAAAATAATATTAATTTGCTTTAATATGAAAACAAATAAGAAGTTTATTCTCTTTGTTTGGAAAATGAAGCTTGGACCAACTTCAAATCATGGCTGGAGAAGGAAATAAACCGAATAAAGATTTAGCTGATGCTTATGGATACCTTATGAAAGTAAAAAAAATATATAGAAACGATACTAAAAAATTCGATAATTTTCTAAAGATTATGAGGGATTTCAAGGCTCGGAGGTATGTATATATAATTTTCTAAAGATTATGTTTGATTTTCAATTAATGAATTCAATCCTATCGGGAGTAACACTCTTATTATCTTAAAACTAATTAATTTCGAATATAATTTGACTGTATTTGACTGTAGGATTGATAGGGATGGTTGCATAGAAGAGGTAAGAGCCCTGTTTAATGGACACAGTGAGTTGATCTTGGGGTTCAATGAATTTTTGCCAAAGAGTATAGAGATCACTGATTGGTACAAGGGGGCTTCAGCAGGTAGGTGAATGGAAGCATCCGAGTTTGGTTTAGATTTGTTTCTAAAGTCGAATATGTTTATGAGATTCGTTCTCTTTCTTCATTAAGGAATCATGGTTTGGATTTAGCCATTTAACTATTTAAGCTTATAAATAAGGTTTTAAGATCTTTGTTGTTTCCAACTTTTATATGTATCAATCCCCTTACAACTCTTATATATAATTCAACATATCTAAAAAGCTAGAAGTATTATGAAAATTCAACAAAATTATCGTATATCTGTATATTTTTGGTTACGTAAGTTGGTATGACAATTGATTTTTAATCATATGGCTTTGATCATGTTTTCATGGCATTTAGACTGGGAAAAGGAAGCGGCCAGTTAGACAATATATTGAAATAATTTAAAAAATCACAAGTATTTTGATTTTTGAATGTTTACAGTGAAAATATTGTTTAAAATAAAATAAATTTTATATAAATCTTATGATAAATAAACCAAAAACGTAAAATAATTTTTAAAAAAACCTTTAAAAAATGTCAAAAACATCAAACTTCTCTATGAAAAACGTTTTTGAAATAATTTCTAAAAATTCTCTATGAAAAACATCAAAAACGTAAAATAAATTTTAATAAATCTTATGAAAACTTACAAATCCTTAAAAAAATGTCAAAAACATCAAACTTCTCTAAAAGTATCTACGTTTTTTTTTTTAAAAAACCGTTATTGGATGATTTTACTCATATAATATATTTTTTTTCTTTCTTAACATAATAATAAGAAATAATAAAATATTTTCCCCACCGTCTGACAGATTTTACCAATTTTGATGGGAAAAAAAAAAGGTTAATATCTGATCATTGCAATATACGACAAATAATTATACAACGATTTTCAAATCTGATATGCCCTAACACTATAAATAGCATACCCTCGCGCATAGAACTCAAAAACAAAAGTGTCACTAGGTCTGCTTTTTAGGAATCTCTTCAAGTTCGTGACTCCGCGAAGACGAAGAAGCTTCTTGCTCTTCGCCAAATTCGGTAACTATACTTCGATCCTCTTCGATTGGGTTAGGTTAGGTCACGATCGTGTTTTCTGGCTCGTTGCCTCCATATCGTTTTCTTAGCTTCTTTTCTCTTCACATGAAATTTTATGCTAGAAGATGAACTTTACATGAATCGTCCAAATCAACAATATGTTGTTTGGAATCGTTGCTTTTAAGGAAAAAAAATGAAATTGTCGATTAACATCCTTGAGGAATGAGATTAATATTTCTGCACTAGGTTCTGTTTCTTTAAAGGATTCTAAAGGGTAATTTTTTTTAAAAGAAAAAAGTTTCTAATTGCTTTTGTGATTCAAAGATTATCTGATCTGATCTGTTTTACTGAACAAAAACTCTCCTTTTCTTTTGTGATACCAGAGGTTTCCTCCTGTTCAAAGACATGGTTGAAAGAAGAGTATCACCGGAGATTAATCGGTCTTATGCGCATTCATTCATCGCTTCTGCGAGGAAAGTATTAAGTAGTGATGAGCCTGCAAAATTCCATGAGTTCATCGAGATATTGCAGCATATCATAGCTCATAGGTATGGATTGTTTTCCTCCCTTATATATACATATTTTGGTTTGCTCTTAATTTCTGATGTTATATCATCATTCTCTTTTGTAGAGATGATCTTGCTAGTTGCTTTGCGAGGGTGGCTGAACTCATGAAAGATCACCGAGATCTGCTTCTTGGTTTCAATGAATTCCTTCCAGCTGGGGCTAAGATGACCATCCCTCCCGATGCTAACAAAGGGTTAGGCCAGCTTCAAACCGTGGTCGGCAGAAGAGTGCCACCGGAGCTAACTATGGATGATGTTTGTTCATACGTTGCTGATGTGAAGGAAGCGTTTCGTGATGAACCTGGAAAGTATAAAGAGTTTTTAAAGATCTTTAAAGATTATAATGCTCAGAGGTATGGATTGTGTTTTCTCCCTCTTATGTTTGGTTTGCTCATAATTTCTAACTCCCAATCTACACAGCCCACACACATGTGGACTGATTCTGATGTTACGAGTTTCTTTGTAGACTGGATGTCGCTGGTGTCACTGCAAAGTTGGAGGAACTCGTGAAAGACCACGAGCATCTGCTTCGGGGTGTCAGTGTCTTCCTTCCATATGAGGCTAAGAGAACCGTCCCTCCCGAGGCTAAAAGCACCATCCTTCCCGATGCTAACAAAGGGTTAGCTCCGGTGGTTGGGAGAAGAGAACCACCGGAGCTAACCAAGCCTGATCCGTATTCATACATTGCTGCCGTGAAGGAAGCATTTAGTGTTGAGCCTGCAAAATATGATGAGTTTGTAAAGATCATGCAGGATTACACCGCTCAAAGGTATGAATTGTTTTCTCCCTCTTATGTTTTTGTTTGCTCTGAAGTCTCAATTCTCAATCTACACAGCAAACACACATGTGAATTGATTCTGATGTTACGAGTTTCTTTGTAGACTGGATGTCGCTGGTGTCACTGCAAAGTTGGAGGAACTCGTGAAAGATCACGAGCATCTGCTTCGAGGTGTCAGTGTTTTCCTTCCAGCTGAGGCTAAGAGAACCATCCCTCCAGAGGCTAAGGCAAACATCATTCCCAAGCCTAAGAGAAAAATCCCTCCCGAGGCTGAGCATCATGGTGACGAGTCTAATGGTACCAAAAGAAAACGTACGGAGTCTGATAGAGAGAGTTTTATGAACAACCTTAAGGTATGGAAACGCTAAAAATGACAAATAATCCTAAGGAAGTGATATTTTGATATTTACTCTTTTGCTAACTTTTTGATTTTAAACAACAAATTTGTCGATTTGCAGACAAGGTTTCGGAGACTTGATACTGATAAAGTGGAGTCATTTCTCGAGATAATGAAAATGTATGAAGAGGGAAAGAAGTCCCCAGAGGAGGTGCAAGAGGAGGTAAGGATTTTTGGCTAGCTATTTTGTGTTGCCTCTGTTTTTTAAGTTTCTCTTGGTTTGATTTGGTTAATTATATATCTTGCAGGTCGTTGATCTTCTCTATTATCATGAAGATTTAATCGAAGAGTTTTCCAGATGTTTTATACGAAAAAGATCCTATAGCTAATTAGCTATAGCATCAACACCTCTACTAGATTGTTCACTACATGATATTACTGTTGCTTCTAACATTATTAGAACTTGTGAGGAGGAGAGAGTGCATAGTTTCTTTTGTATATGGGTTTGAGTCTATTTTACTCAGGCGAACTTATTTTCTTTACCGTTGAGAATAACATTGAGGTATTGAATCTAATGTTTGTTTCGATTTGATTTGATTTGGGCTTTGTTTAGTTTCACAACAAAAAAAACAAGAACTTTACCAGTTTTGTGTTGTTGTAAGCTTAGAATAGCTTGAAGATTAAGCTAAGTATATTTAGGAGAATCTAAGTATACATATCTAAATTGTGAGTTTTCCTTTTTTTTAGGAGTTATCTAAAGTTAATTTTCCTATTGGGTTTTGGAATTATATTTCCCTATATAAGGAGGTGCTAAGTTGTAGCACAACTTATGAAATTTGTGAGCTTAAGGTTTTGAGTTATTTTCTTTAATAATAAGAGAGCCATTCTTATTAAGCGTTGAGTTCATAATATTGTGAAACTAGATTTGGTATCAGAGCGGTTTAAATCATCAAACGAGACATGGGTGATGCTGACGAGAAAGATGAGTCGATCAGGACCAAGGAGATTGGACCTTCCTCTGTTAAGTGTCCTATGCTAAACTCTGCTAATTACACAGTTTGGGCTATGCGAATGAAGATTGCTCTCAAAGTAAACAAGGTATGGGAAACCATAGAACCTGGGAACAAAAACGATGAAAAAAATAATATGGCGATTGCCCTGTTATTCCAATCCATCCTAGAATCCTTGATTCTACAAGTTGGAGAGCATGAAACTTCAAAAGGAGTTTGGGATGCAATAAAGGCGAGACATGTTGGTGCCGAGAGAGTAAGAGAAGCTAGATTACAAACTCTAATGACTGAGTTTGATAGAATTAAGATGAAGGATGGAGACACGGTGGATGGCTTTGCTGGAAAACTTTCTGAAATTTCATCAAAATCGGCAGCCCTTGGAGAAACTATTGACGAATCAAAACTTGTGAAGAAGTTTCTTAAATCTCTACCGCGAAAAAAATATATACACATCGTTGCTTCTCTTGAACAAGTTCTCGATCTTAATGCAACAACGTTTGAAGATATTGTGGGAAGATTAAAAGCCTATGAGGAAAGAATCTGTGAGGAAGAAGAAGAAGAGCATGATGATCAAGGTAAGCTTATGTACGCCAATACGGATTCTCGACAAGAAAATTATGGGAATAGCAGAGGTAGGGGACAAGGAGGACGACATTACTGGAGAGGAAGAGGCCGTGGACGTTTTGGTTCTTTCCATAACGGATCATACAGACAGGGACGAGACAAAGAAAGAGAGGCGATGATAACTTGCTTTTGATGCGATAAACAGGGTCACTACGCATCCAACTGTCCCGATAGGTTGCTTAAGCTTCAAGAAGCAGTTGAGAAGAAGGATGATGATACAACTGAAGCCGATGAAATGATGATGCATGAGGTGGTATATCTCAACGAACAAAAGGTGAAACCAAAAGGCTTTGAAACAAGTCTAGATACTGAAAACGTGTGGTATCTTGATAATGGTGCGAGCAACCATATGAGTGGAAACCGAATGTTCTTCGTGAATCTCGATGAGAGTGTGACAGGAATGGTGAGATTTGGAGATGATTCCCGCGTTGACATAAAGGGTAAAGTTTCCATTCGTTTTGTGTTCCAGAATGGTGTGAAGAAAGTATTACAATGTGTATTACATACCGGAGTTAAAGAGCAACATAATAAGTCTTGGTCAGGCTACGGAAGCAGGATGTGAAGTTCGAATGAAAGAAGACCAGCTGATGCTATATGATCGTTTTGGACAGTTGTTGGTGACAACAACAAGGTCAAGAAATCGTCTTTACAAAGTTATCTTGGATATTGAAGATACCAAGTGCTTACAGTTAACGACTTTGACTGAATCATCAAAGTGGCATG
>OVAY01000562.1:0-31409 GCA_900406395.1 Kernera saxatilis
AAAAAAAAAAAAAAAAAAAAAAAAAAAAAAAAAAAAAAAAAAAACATTTTTCACCAATTGAATAAAAAACTTGTTACCATTTGAACCCAATATTATCATTTAGCTCTTTTGGATCTCATACAAATTATGGATACAATAAAAGCAAGAAATCTTTACGAATCAATGAGTCAAAGTACAGGTTCAAAGGAAGAAAAATTCAGCTAAGGGATCAAATCTGCCTAATTAATTAAGTTTGACTTAACAATAACATTTGATCAAACAACAACAACAAAAAAAACATCCGCCTAATTACTGCCATAAAATGAATACAGATTGTAATCAGTTATCACAGCTATTGTATTCAAACTCATTCATCTTAAGTTTATCCATCCTTTTGTGAAGAAAACAAGAATGGCTTTTAAGCTCTGTAAAACCTAATACATTTTCACATACAAAATCTATCCACATACAATACTATAATCATGACCAAACGACGCATTTGCTACATAGTTTCCGGAATCATTTCCATCCTCTTCACCATCTTCATGATCGCTTTGATCCTTTCGCAAACCGTGTTCAAACCAAAACATCCGATATTACAAACCGTATCTTCGACTGTGGAAGGCGTATCCACACATGCATCACCACCATTTGATGTCCAGCTAAATTTCACTCTTACGCTCCAGATGCTGATCAAGAACCCTAACCTTGCCGATTTCGAGTACAAGACGGTGGAAAACTTGGTTTATTACAGGGATAATCTAGTGGGAAATCTCACTCTTCCTTCTAGCACACTCCCTGCCAAAGGCTCAGCGATTTTGTCATGTCCTCTTGTTCTTCAGATCGATAAATTTGTTGCGGATTTAGGTGATATTGTGCAAGATATATTGCAAAGGAAAATTGTGATAGAGACGAAGGCACATATGCCAGGAAAAATTACAGTGTTGGGAATCTTTAAGGCACGTTTGAATACATTATCGCATTGCAAACTTGTACTTGGCTTTCCTTCAATGGAAGTGGAGAAGCAAGTGTGTGAGCTTGACACTAAGCTATAAATTTGTTGGAGGTTTTCTCAGGTGAAACATAGGCTTTTAAGGGCATATATATTCTAGTTTCCTGTCATAATTATAAAGATTGAATTCTTGATTGTTCTTTTTTTTTCCAGTTCCATTTTAATTTTGAGTCTTGATGTTTGGTTAAAGTGTATTCATCCAAATTTGAAGTGATGATTATGATTAAAAGAAAGGGAAGTTCATATATTTTGCTTCGTTTTTTTTGTTGTCAATATGCTATTGCTACCTCGATTTGAAAATCGAAAACTGTACTTAAAAAATAGATGGCATCTCAATAGCGTAATATTCGAGTAATCATATATGTGATATTTTGTTGTATTTTGGTTATCTTTTTGCATAATCACTTTAAAAAAACGTGAAAATATTATGAATATTTTAAATAGCTAAAAATAACAGAAAAAACGTTTTTAAATTTTAAATATGAAAACTGAAAAAAAAAACAAAAAAAAAACCATTCATCACTAAACTTTTGGCGGAAAATGCATATGTTATCCTGTGAGGAAAGTGTGTCCATTATTTCTGCATATAGGACTTACTAGTTGGATGTCTTAAATCTTAATTTTGCAATATACAAACAAAATCACGATTAACAGTTCAACACATAACACACATAACACCCAGAACATGACAATTTGTTGTAGATTTTGATCCTAAATTCCAAAGACTATCTTATTTTGTTTTCTTTATACAATTTATTTATTTTAAGATTTCACGAAATGAATGGATAGCGACATCAGCAGAGTTAGAAAAGCGTGCCTCTTATCATAGTCATAATCTTCGGATCATCCTCCTCTCAGATTCCGAATCGGAAAATGGATTCTTCCTCCGCCGCACGCCGCCGCATCAACGCCATCCACTCTCATCTCCTCACGTCTTCTCGCTCTTCCCCTCTCCTCCGCTCCAATCCCACCGCCGGCGAGTTCTGTCTTGGTCGGTATTCCTCTTTCCTTCTCTATCTCTCTCTCATGTAGTTGTAGTAGCTTCCGCTTCTGATTCCTTGTTTTTGTATTCCGATCACAATCAGATAATGGCTATAGTGTTGTGCTTCCCGAGAAATTGAATACTGGCAATTGGAATGTCTACAGGTTCTCTACGATCGGCTTCTCTGTTTCTCTTCCTTCCATTTAATCTTCATCTCTTTCTCTCTCAATTTCTGTTCTGCTCGATTTCAATTTGTCAGATCTGCTCGATCTCCGTTCAAGCTCGTTAGCAGATTCCCAGATCATCCTGACATCGCCACTCTCCATGACAACTTTGAGTATGAAACCCCCCTTCTTCTTCATCAATCCTTCTTGTACAATTTAGTCAACTCTCTGATTATTACTGTTGTCGGAATATGTAGGCATGCTGTTCATGATTTTCGGGATTACAAATATTTAGGAACTCGTGTTCGGGTCGACGGAACAGTTGGAGAGTGAGCTGCTAACTTACTCATTATGTATATGCTTTCTTTTATGGCTTCTGCAACTCTAGTTTCTTTGAAGCTATTCTTACGTCACTCTGGTTTACTCTTCTAGCTACAAATGGATGACATATGGAGAAGCTGGTACAGCAAGAACTGCTCTAGGTTCTGGTTTAGTTCATCACGGGATCCCCATGGTAAAGTATTTGATTTTAACCCTCCTTCCGGCTTGAAGTTTCAGCTGAGCCTTCTTGACTTTTGCAATTGACTCTAGTCTCTATTTTTATTCCACCAGGGATCTTCTGTTGGAATTTACTTTATCAACCGACCAGAGTGGCTCATCGTTGATCATGCTTGTTCTTCTTATTCTTATGTGTCTGTTCCTTTGTATGATACTCTTGGTAAGTGTCTGGTTACAGCGTTGTATTTCCATTGCACGTTTCTTAGGGATGTTCTAATTATGCTTTTTTTTCATTGCTGAAGGTCCTGATGCTGTAAAATTTATTGTCAATCATGCAACTGTGCAAGCCATATTTTGTGTGGCAGAGACTTTAAACTCCGTAAGATCGTCAATCCGCTGCATAAATTTCCTTATATTTTTAGAAGCTTACCTGGATTATAGTGAGATAAAAATATAAAATAAAAAACGTTTTTACCCCTTGCTCAAATGCTGTCTACGTTGCTGACTGTTTTCCTTATCTTTGCTTGCTTCCCTGGTTGGGTTATTGCTGGAGCTTGCAGTTACTTAGCTGCTTGTCTGAGATGCCAAGCGTACGCCTGGTGGTGGTATGAATAAAAAACCTCAATTTTTTTTTTTTTTTGCTTACGATTTTCAATTAATTTTCTCTTTTCTCTGTTTCTGTTACTTCTCATGTACCGAGTAGGTTGTTGGAGGTTTGAATGAATCTTTGCCTTCGCTTCCCCCATCCGCAGGAGTGAAAGTTGTATCATATTCGGTGTTACTGAATCAGGTACTTGTACACTCTTCTCTTTTATGCTCTGGAAACTGTAGTGCAATATCCGTCCTCTGAAGATAAGCATGGTTAGGGACATTCTATCAACTAAGAGTTTGCAAATTCTTACCAGTGCTATTACGAATCATGTTCTGACACCTAGTAGTCATATATGTACAAGTGTACATCCACATTATGATACTGTTACGTATAAATCGGCTTCCATTTTATATCAGGTTTTCACCTACACCTTTCCCATATATCTCTTCATAGTCTTCTCATGGAGATATTATAGCTACCTTGTATCTTGATTTGTGATAGCATCACATGTCCTGAAGTTGTGGTACATATTGGTTTCATAGTTTTCTGACCACACGAATTTGTTTCAGGGTCGCAGTAACCCTCAGCGGTTTTTTCCACCAAAACCCGATGATGTTGCAACCATATGCTATACAAGCGGAACAACTGGGACCCCCAAGGTTTTGCTTACTTGAAATTTTACTGGTCTTCAAAAATGGGATAGTGCTGTCCTTATTTCATATTTACGCAGTCTATAGCATCTAAATTACTGTTCATCTTACCTTGTATGTCTCATTCCTCCCTGGCCTGCTCTTCTTCTGGATGAAATGTGTTAAAGGGAGTCGTATTGACCCATGCAAACTTGATTGCAAATGTTGCTGGCTCAAGTTTTAGTGTGAAATTTTTCTCTTCAGATGTGTAAGTGCTTTGCTATTTTCTAGTAATAGACTAATAGCAAAAGATTTGGTCTCTTTTATATATATTACTACATGTATCTATATTTATAAAATTCCCATTCTTAATTGTTCTTTGTTTCAATTAAATTGTTGGTAATTAATTTTGTCATTCCAGGTATATTTCGTATCTTCCCCTGGCACACATTTACGAACGAGCAAATCAGATCCTTTCAGTGTACTTTGGAGTTGCTGTTGGATTCTACCAAGGGGTTGGAAACTGAACTTTCTCCTTTTAGTCAACTATTTGGTATAGATTGGTTTCCAAATGTGAAGGCAGAATGTCTGAAAATTTTGTTTATATTCTATCCCTAGCTCCATTGTAATGCTTTTGATAAATATCCACACGTTTGCATTAAGAAATCATGATAGACCTGTGCACCTCTGATTTGGTCTTTGCTTATAGTCCTCCCCATACCAAAAGAAATCATGATAAATATCCACACGTTTGCATTAAGAAATTATTTTCTATAGATTTGATTGGGCGAACCACTTGTGAAAATTTCGGCAGGACAATTTGAAACTACTGGATGATTTGGCTGCTCTGAGACCTACTGTATTCAGCAGCGTCCCTCGATTATACAATAGAATATATGCTGGGTAATAATGGCTTCGGTTTGTTGATATGCGCTCTCTGTTGCTTTTGGTGTTTCACTGAATTAATGGTAAAATTGTTGTTGCCAGTATCACTAATGCAGTAAAAACCTCTGGTGGGCTGAAAGAGAGGCTCTTCAATGCTGCCTATAATGCGAAGAAGCAGGCACTCTTGAATGGTAGGTCCTGTCATGGACATTAACTTTATTTGCGCATAATTCCTTGGTGGGTAACCCTCCGATCCGATGAGTCCAAATAGGCTTATTTACATTGAAATAATTTATATAATTCTGTAGCTTTATGTTGTAATTTCTGACACAGCTCGGGATTATGAGTACCGTTTGGTTTTAAGAGTTGGACAAATAGAATTTGTTTATACAGTTTTGGGCTTGACTTGCTTTGTTTGGGTACTGTTGGTTCAGGAAAAAGTGCTTCTCCCATATGGGACAGGTTGGTATTTAATAAGATAAAGGACAGACTTGGAGGACGGGTTCGTTTTATGACGTCTGGGGCTTCACCTCTGTCTCCTGAAGTGATGGATTTTTTGAAAATGTAAGTTTATCGCTTTTAAAAGAATGTGTTCTATCATATTATATGATAGACTTCATCGTCAAGGATGATCAGTCCCAAACAATCTCTCTCTCTCTCTCTCGCTCTTTCCCTAGCTCACACATAATTATACTGGCTTTAGTTTCCTTTAACTTTGTTTGACATTAGCTTGTGATTTTCTTTTATCTTTTGATTTAATCTTGTGATATGACTCTACTCTAGATGCTTTGGAGGAAGGGTAGCAGAGGGATATGGAATGACTGAAACATCTTGTGTCATAAGTGGAATGGACGAGGGTGATAACCTCACGGGACATGTTGGCTCTCCTAATCCAGCTTGTGGTAAGCTTTTTACTGACTCTGCGATAGGATACGTGGAGTGATTTGGAACTAATTGTACAATTTATATCGCTATGGGATTTAATATGTACTCCTTTTTCAGAAGTAAAGCTTGTGGATGTCCCGGAAATGAACTACACATCAGTGGATCAGCCCCATCCCCGCGGCGAAATATGTGTTAGGGGTCCTATCATTTTTAGAGGATATTACAAAGATGAAGTTCAAACGTACGAACACCTATAGCATTGCAAATTCCTCTTTCAGTAACCAAAGTGTACCAAACGTTTAATCCTTTCAGTGACATATGTCATTTTCAGGAGAGAGGTGATTGATGAAGATGGATGGCTTCACACTGGAGATATAGGTCTGTGGCTGCCGGGAGGACGTCTGAAAATTATTGACAGGTTTTCCCAAAACTCTTGATTGTTACCACTGTTTCATTAGTAAATCCAAATATGTTGGCTCACAAAGAGTTAGCCTCTAGTCTTCCAAGATGGGTTACTTTTTGGGGACTTGTTGGTATATTTTGAGCAGAGAATCATCGTAGTAAAATTTCCTCATTCTTTGAATAGGAAGAAGAACATCTTCAAATTGGCCCAGGGGGAGTATATAGCTCCAGAGAAAATTGAAAACGTCTATGCCAAATGCAAATTTGTGGGCCAATGCTTCATATATGGTAGAGAAAATAAATTCGTAAATTGCGTTGTTTAGTATTGCTTTATACTTTTCCCATCTCACATGTTTCCGTTTTTCAGGGGATAGCTTTAATTCATCATTGGTCGCAGTTGTATCGGTTGATCCAGATGTGCTTAAAAGCTGGGCTGCTTCAGAAGGCATTAAGGTGATATAACTTCCTTCACCAAATTTTCTCAATGTAACACTAGAAACGTAACTTTATCCATTATGCTAAATGCAGCATGGAGATCTGAGAGAATTGTGTAATAACCCGAGAGTGAAAGCAGCAGTGCTAGCCGACATGGACACTGTTGGAAGAGAAGCTCAGGCAATGCATCTCAGAGAACATTGCTTTTTATTTATTTCTTCTTAGTAATTTTCTCAAAGACGTGATCACTGACTTAAATAAAATAAACATTTTGCTGCAGTTGAGAGGCTTTGAGTTTGCAAAGGCTGTGACATTGGTGCTGGAGCCATTTACGCTGGAAAATGGCTTGTTGACTCCGACATTCAAGGTAAATTCTGCGAGACCCATTTGAGCAAGTAGATGACTAGTTCCCATATGAATATTCTTCCTTCAGACTAGCTAATAAAGATGACTTCTATTATAGTTTGGGTCGAATTGAGAACCCTTAGTTCTACTCGCATAATCGGTGTGGTGTAGTTAAGGACGTTTCGTGATGTAAGGATGATTAGGAAGCCAATTGTGAAAATGGTGAATTGAAGCACAAGGGTTTAATTGAATTTTGCAGATTAAGAGACCACAAGCAAAGGAATATTTCGCGGAAGCAATAACAAACATGTACAAGGAGCTTGCTGCTTCTGATCCCACCGCTAATAAAGCTTTGTGATTCGTGTAATCGTGCGATTAATAAAAGCCCCACGCCAAAGGTTTTTAAATGTTCTTCCCAAATTGTATTCTTTTTTCTTTTCTTCTTGCTACATATTTATTGAATGCTAGTATAAAGGTAATAAAGGTGCTACATTATACTAGGTTTTCCCCTGTGTAATAAAAAGGCAAAACATTCTCAATTCGTTTGTTTTATTGCAGATTCTTCGTTCTACCACGAAACGACGATCTTATTCACCGTTTTGTTGTTTTTGGGGCTTTTCCCACACAAACCGGTCAGAGACCCGGAAGAATGTAAAACCTTAAAATAGAATTGTGTGACGTTCGTTAATGGCTTCATTGTCCGTTAACTGAGTATTGAAAGATTCATTATTCATAATTAGGATTATTCGAAACCCATACGATCTCTAAATTATAATGATAACAAAATATCCAACCTTCGATTTATTAACTAAATGATAATCATATCCAAATACACATTTAGCTATTTACATCTGTGAGTGGTTTGTTTTCTTCTCATTTTACGCCGAAAACAACACATCCAAATTGATTGTGCTTTGGATTAAGCCAGATACATTTTGGTTTGTCAGGACTTCAAAAAATTTACGAAAAAGGATAAAATGGCAAATAAATTTTAAATTGTTTTAGAGATATTTTCTGAACGTAAAATGCAAGGATAGGATCGGCATAGTAATACTTAAGTTTTTAATTATCATGAGAGACACACAACTTTATTTTACTTAACATAATAGAGCAATATGGAAGTATTTTCCAAAATTATTATGATTACTTAATATTTTAATAATTTATCAAATACTATAATAAAATGTTATATGACTGAATTTTGTTTTTTCCTTACAAGATTCTCTTTCATAAAATCTATTTAAAGAGTACAAAATTAATTTTGAAGATTCTTTTATATTTTAATAATTTATTAAATATTATGATAAAATGTTATATGACTGAATTTTGTTCTTTTTAGAAGATTGTCTTTCGTAAAATCTATTTAAATAGTATAAAATTAATTTTGAAGATTCTTTAACATAAATTGAGCAAAATGGTAGTATTTTGATATTTTCTAGTATTTTTCATTTGGTTTTCGTTTTATTTTTCGGGTGTAAGAAAATAAAACAAAAATATAGATCGGGTCAAACTTTCTTTTACGGTTTTTGGCTCGATCGGTTTGTTTAACCGGGCTAGACCTCCCTAATCTGTTGGTACAGCAAGATTTGACTGTGTAGCCCAAAAATAATAGGAAAGATAAAACAAGATTATGATCCAAAAACAAGATTTACAGGCCATACAATAACCGTAGATCTCGCTTTTGCTATTTCGAAACACGATCCCATTTTTAGACAAGTCTGGATCTCAGTTTGGTCTGTGAATCTGTGTCATCTCTTATAAATATGTGATCTCCTTCATCTTCTATCCAACAGGGTATGTCATTTCAAGCAGGGTCTCTGTCTCCTTCTTCAGCTTCCTTCATGTTTCATCTTTAGCTTACACAGACACACAACACACATACAAACACTTATATATATCTCTCTCTGTATATATACTGAGTTTGAGTGGTGGTGTCTGATCGAGATTAATTAAACATGGCTGTTGTTGTATCGTCTAATGGGAATGCTCCGGCTTTCGAAGCCAAGATGACTGTTTATGTCTTCATATGCGTTATGATTGCCGCTGTCGGCGGTTTGATCTTCGGTTACGACATCGGAATTTCCGGTTTATTCTCTTTCCCTGTACCAGATTTCACTATACTTGCATTTCAAGAAAACTTTTTAAAAAACCACCTAACTTGTTTCTCAAGTTACCTGTTCTTGTGTTTTCTTTTAGCTAATGTTAATGACCTGTGGTTTAAAAAGGTGGAGTGACGGCGATGGACGATTTCTTGAAGGAATTTTTCCCAGCGGTGTGGGAGAGGAAGAAGCACGTTCACGAGAACAATTACTGCAAGTACGATAACCAGTTCCTGCAGCTATTCACATCTTCTCTTTACCTAGCCGCGCTCGTGGCTAGCTTCTTCGCTTCCGCGACCTGTTCTAAGCTCGGGCGCAAGCCCACTATGCAGTTCGCGTCTATCTTCTTCTTGATCGGTGTCGGTCTAACCGCAGGAGCCGTTAACCTCATCATGTTGATCATTGGAAGAATCTTGCTTGGCTTCGGCGTCGGCTTTGGCAATCAGGTAGATATCTAATGAATCTTTCCTCTGGCAGATCTCTATTAGAAACGACCTAACATTTTTGTATGTACCTGAAATTTGCAGGCAGTGCCGCTTTTCCTATCGGAGATTGCTCCGGCACAGCTCAGGGGAGGTCTCAACATTGTGTTCCAACTCATGGTGACAATTGGAATCTTGATTGCCAACATTGTCAACTACTTCACTGCCACGGTTCATCCTTACGGATGGCGAATTGCTCTCGGTGGAGCTGGAATTCCCGCGGTTATCCTCCTCTTCGGTTCACTGCTCATCTGCGAGACTCCCACGAGCCTCATCGAGCGCAACAAGAACGAAGAAGGCAAAGAAGCCTTAAGGAAGATCAGAGGAGTTGAAGATATCAATGACGAGTATGAATCTATCGTCCATGCCTGCGACATCGCGAGTCAAGTCAAGGACCCTTACAGGAAACTGTTGAAGCCCGCGAGTCGCCCGCCGTTCATCATCGGAATGCTTCTCCAGCTTTTCCAGCAATTTACTGGAATCAACGCCATTATGTTCTACGCACCTGTTTTGTTCCAGACCGTTGGGTTCGGAAGCGACGCAGCTCTTCTCTCGGCGGTTGTCACGGGAACGATCAACGTTCTCAGCACGTTCGTCGGGATTTACCTCGTCGATAAAACCGGCCGGAGATTCCTTCTTCTCCAATCTTCCGTTCACATGCTCATTTGCCAGGTCCATAACATCTTCATCCTTTTGGCTCTTGTGTTCCCAAGTAACTTGAAATCGATTTCTTGTTTCGTAAGTAATCCTCCAAAATTAACAATTAATTTCTTCGTACAGTTGATCATTGGAATCATCCTAGCGAAAGACTTGGATACTACGGGAACACTGGCGAGGCCACAAGCCCTAGTGGTGGTGATCTTCGTGTGCGTTTTCGTGATGGGATTCGCGTGGTCATGGGGACCTTTAGGGTGGCTAATCCCTAGCGAGACGTTTCCTCTAGAGACTCGTAGCGCAGGATTCGCGGTTGCGGTCTCCTGCAACATGTTCTTCACGTTCGTGATCGCGCAGGCTTTCTTATCGATGCTTTGCGGGATGAGATCGGGGATATTCTTCTTCTTCAGCGCTTGGATCATTGTGATGGGACTGTTTGCGATGTTCTTCGTACCAGAGACGAAAGGAGTCGCCATTGATGACATGAGAGAGAGTGTGTGGAAGCCACATTGGTTCTGGAAAAGGTATATGCTTGCGGAGGATGATCATCATGACGTGGAGAAGAGAAGTGCTTGAAATCATACTTCACTGTTGATGTGTGTTTTTTTTCTGTTTCTGTTTCTTTCTATTGTTGTTCTTGATTCCTTCTTCTACTTTTTTTTTTCCTTTTTTTCGTGGAGTAATAGTGTAATAACACCAACTTGTTGATTCAGGTTAGGTATCATCAATAAAAATTCCATGGAAATTTCCTCACATTCTATAATTTATTTATTTAGTTTAAATATTTCTTCATCATAACATTAAAAGTTTTGATTGTTTAAAATGCAAATGTTTGAAATATTAATTGGGAAAAAAATATTAGTTTTCGTTACCAAAATCAATACGCCTCACACTGTGTTTTACGGAAAATAAATAAATATAGATTCTCTGTTTTGATAGATGTACCAAACACAGGGAGAACAAAACCAAACAACCAATCCGGTTTAGGCTTCAATAAACCGTGAATCATAAACCAAAGCTATTTAAACCACAACCTTCTGCTCTTATCAGCGTCTTTCAATGCCTATTCTTTAAAAAAATAACAAAAGATCCATCACTCACGTCTCCTCAAGATCTCTTCTCGCCAAGTCAAAATGCAAAATCATAAGGGAGTGTCAAGATTCACAAACATTTCAAACTAAAATAGCAAAAAAAAAACTGAAAAAAGAGATTATGTTGGTGAGACCAATATTTTCTAGTCGGGAAGTATTTGCTCGTTGTCTGCATCTCCTTCGGTCTCAATGGTAGGCTTTGAAGGTCCAGCTCCAGGAGCTTGTTTCTTCTTGATACCACTCACTATATCATCAATCCTCAGCAGCATACACGCCGATTCAATCGCTGTCTTAAACGTTTGAGCCTTCACATTGTACGCATCCCATATCTAATCACAATGTTCAAAGTGTTAAGTCTCAAGAAACACAGATTCACCAGAGAACAAATTTTTTTTTTTCTTACCTTGCTCTCTTTCATGTCAGCTATTGCACCAGTATTCCCATCGATTCCAGTCCAAGCATTCTCACCATTTGCGTGCTAATCCCAACACCACCCAAGAGTTTTAATCCATGAGAAAGATTCGGTAAGAAAATGTCAAGATGTGAAAACAATGGTAGATGAGAGATACCTTTCCCTGCAATGCTGTCATAGTTCTGATCACGTTAACTCCACAGTTCTGAGCCAGAGTACGCGGAATAGCCTCAAAAGCTATAGCAGCTGCTTCATAAGGCCACTGTTTCAATAACACTCAAGATTAGAAGCCCCATTCAACTTTGAAAAGATCACAACTATAGGCAAAGCGGTAAAAACCATAGCCAACCTTTTCAATTCCTTCGATTGTTGCACTCTTCTGTTTTAAAGTAGCAGAAACTGTTAGTTCTGTGGCTCCGCCGCCAGGAACAAGCTTTGGGTTCTTGATGATGTTTCTTGAAACAGACATTGCATCCTGTAGGAAGAAATGTATTAGGCATATATGATAATGACTTGACAGAAGATATCATCTGTTTAGTAGATAGCATTCACACCTGAAGATTTCTTTCCACTTCATTGAGGAGATCTTTACTTGGTCCTCTTAGGAGTACGGTACATGCCTTAGGTTCTTTGCAATCAACAATGAAGGCAAAGAAATCATCTCCTATTTTCTTGACCTCAAACAAGCCAGCGCCGGTACCAACATCAGACTCTTGAAGCTCATCAGGCCTGTTCGCAATCACAGCTCCACACGCCTTAGCAATTCTGTTGTTGTCTGTCTTTCTCAACCTTCGGATTGCACTAACCCCGGCTTTACTGAAATAGTGACAGGCCAAGTCACTAAGTCCCTTTTCTGTAATTACCAAATCAGGCTTGAACTTTAGTATTTGTACGCAGATGTTCTCGATGTACTCCTCTTCCAGTTTCAGCAGAACTTCCCAGTCCTCTTCTCTAACCAACTCAGCATTGGTTTGGTTTTCACCTTTCTTGTACTCAAGGGGGCAGTCAAGAAGAATAATCCGTGGGTTGACAATCTTTCTCTTCATTTTACCAGGAGCAACTACGTCTTTGTTAAACATGACTCCTGTGAGAACCTTGGAGTCCTCCAACTGACCACCAGGGACCTTCTCAACCTTAATATATTTTTTAATATCCACCTCCCTCAATCCTTGTCCAAGATCAACACCAACTGTAGTAGTGGCATCAATAGCCAAATCCTAAAAGCGCCACAAACACTCATATAAGAACTTGAGCAAAATACCTTGTGACAATCCATTCACACAGCAAGGAAAACAGGCTAAATAATGTGCCACTTGTGAGAACTTAATACGTAGCTTCTAAATGTGCAGATGTCGAAATGTGTTTGTGTCTTATAAGTGTATAGTGGTTTATCATGCAATCTAGAGAAAACTATATATGGTAGATTCCAACCATGTGACGCAGAAGGAAATATCTTCAGTAATTAAAATACTCACAGCAATTAGATCTCCAAATTGGCTTGTGAATTTTGTTCCTATGCAACTCTTGACTAATCCTAGAACTGTTGCACCTGCAATATAAACATTCTTGTATCAGTAAACAATATAAACATTCTTGTATCAGTAAACATGAGGGAAAAGCCCAAGATCAGGAAAACAAAGTCCCTCACCTTGGCTAGAAAATATCAAAAACAAAGGTAAAAGTGGACTTACGGTCATTGACATCGATTGACATAGCAATCTTGTCAAGAACAGCGATAGCATCCTCGAGAGCCTTATTATAAGCTGCAGAGAAGAAAACATATTTGAATTGAAAACAGTAAAAAATACAACATTGTGGAATGGTAACAAATCATACGCAAAGTATACCTCGGCATATGACTGTGGGATGGTAACTCTTCTCAATAAATGCTTCGGCAACATGTAACATTTCACCAGCTGTTGAAAAAAAAGGAATCAGTGAGAGTAAAAACATGTTGCTTTCAGATCACATGCATATTACTTAAGTGCCCAGCCCACAATAAAACATCACAGCAGTACCTATTACACTCTTCAAAGAAACCTAGTGGCAGACAATAATTTCAAAGAAAGAACCATCAGATATGATGTACATACCAAGAACAATAACAGATGTAGTCCCATCACCGACTTCTTCATCCTGGGTGCGGCTCAACTCAATCATCGACTGCAATCAGCACAGAGGAAACAAAAATATCAGAAAAAGAACAATGAGAAGACGACATGGACACACGAGACAGGGAAGAAGTAAAACCTTGGCTGCAGGATGAGCAACATCTAGTTCACGCAAAATAGCATTCCCATCATTGGTTACAACAATTCCTGTAAAGATCCAGAGACAAAGAGTTGAGCAGGTAAAACAACCCATAAGCATAGAAGAAGAAAAAGATCCACTCAAAAAACCCTAACAAAAGCAAAACCCACAATCATTTAGGGTTTATGTACAGCTAACTCAGAAAGGAAGTAACATAGCTTTGACAAAGAGAGAGTACACTGAATTACAAATCTGTGAAGAATGAATTTTTCAAAAGACTCATAAACCCTAACCTAATCTTCGTCCCTTGGAAGATCTATAAAGTAAAGAGAAAACACTGAAAACAAGATGCAAAGCAGAGAAATCTACCTCCACCAGCATCAAGAAGCATCTTTAACATAGAGCGAGGACCCAATGTGGTGCGGATGATATCAGCCACAGCCTGTAAAATTAAACCCAGAACCATGGTGAAACCATGATTCGTAGCAGAGAAAGTATAGTGCGAGAGAGAAGAAACAATTAAATTATAAAAAAAAAAACACATCGACTTTATATTACCTTGGAAGCTTGAATATTAGCATGGTGAACCTTTGTTCCAGATTCACGCTTCAACGAATCCTCTGAACATTTCACGAAGCAGTAGTAAACATTAACAATATGGAACTAAGAGAATAAAAACACAATACAGATTCAAAGAGACGAGATCTACAGAAGAAGAAAATACTCACTGAGAACAAGAACAGGGGCGTTCATATCTGCGATCTAAGCGTAGACGTAGAATCGGAGCAGAAGCTTAGCGACGGCGACGGAGCAAATTCGAAAAGCGGAAACTCAATAAAAAAAAAAAGTGAAGGACTGCAAAATGGTGGTCGATGCTCTCTCAATCTCTCTAAGTTTTTAGGTTTGTAAAAGCCCCGCAAATCACATCTAGTTAAGCCCATAAGCCCAATTTCAAGATTTTTTTTTTTTTTTTTTTGGTTTCAAGTTTTTTTGGTTTAACAGCAAAATTTGGAAACTTTTTTTTTGCACAAAAAAAAAGGAAACTTTTATTGTTTGGACAAATTTTAATCGGTTCGTACAGCTCTACGGAATGATAGAAAAAACGCTCTTTATTGATATATCAGCTTGGAATTACAACGAATTGAATATTTCTTGATGACATTGTAGAAAAGCTTCAGAGACTTTGAAGCGTAGTTTTCAAGTTATTCGTTAAAGTTTATGACCTCCTCTAAGGTTTATAAGCTCTTCTTATATAGGAAATTGTTCATATTTATCTTAATTCCTATTTTATTAGGAATTAATTATAAAATATCTATTTGGAGTTTATATATTCCGAATATCTCGGTAATTTCTTCAAATATAGAGAATTTTTATCTCTAATTATTTAGGATTTTATTTATCTTTTCCCAAATATCATATATCCTGGTAATAATAATCGATATTATTATGTGATAAAAATATTCCCAACATTTATAATAGTGCATTTTTTTTCCCAAATTGAGATTTGTAAGTGAATTTTTTTTAGATTTATGATATTTAATTAGATTATACGTTTCGATGTATTTTAAAACATGTCATGATCTTATCGAGTATTACCACATGTCAGTTCAAATAAAACAAAGGTATCAAATTTTGGTGAAAAAAAAAAGATATTTGATGAGATAGCATTTTAATTTAAGTGATAATTAATAAATCTAAAAAAAATCTCAGTGCGTTGATCTCGTATAGTTGCAAATTACAGCAGCCTCCTTGAGAAAAAGACAGTAGAACGAATAGAGAGTCAGAGACGATCTCGTGGTGGATTATTGCAATGCAATTTCTCCAAAAAAAAATTAGAATCTAATCATATATTTGAGATAAGTGAAAGTGTTGCCACCACCATCTCACGAGCTCAATCCCCAATATTTATAATTGACAACTTGCAATGCACGTGATTTTTTGTATTTTCAAATAAATATTCACATATTGTAATTTGATAAGAATGACCGTATTTTAGTGGTTAGGGCACTTAATTAAGTGGCTCTGCACTAATATGTTTATTTTCCAACTGACCAAGAATCTTTTGGTCACTCTCCTCGTGATGCATACGTAGCCATCACTTCCCTTCCATGTATTTCGAACTAAATTCAGATTTAAAATGCATTTATTTTTAGAATGAAGATTGAAATTTCAAATTTCAAGATGTCGTGTAATCCAATAGTTCGTATTATAGCTCAAGCATTTAGAGCATTATTATTGACTTGTAAGAATATGGATAGAGCACTAAAAAAAAATAGCAATATGTCAAACATTTACCCTCTGGCCTCCTTTTTTGAGTCTCCAACTTGTGAATGTCATCAGCATCAGGTCAGTTTTTCCATTAAGACAAAAGATGAGCTACGAATACTTGAATATATATATCACATTTAAATTTTAAACTTTGTGAGAAAAATTCCTTAATCGTTTTCTCTAGATCAAAACCAAACTCTAAATTTTGAACATCAAAAGTTCTTGGTACTGTATATAAACCTCTTTTTTCTTTTTGAAGAAAACTATAATTCTATTGGTCGTCCAATCTCAAATACTCCAATTTATCTTTCTTGGAAAATGAAATCTCGTCATATTTCCTACAAATCTTGCCATGTGTTTAAAAAAAAAAAGATATTAATAATACTTTATATTACTTGCTATTTTTCGAAACAAAATTAATTTATACTTTTATTTTGGAAAAAGTGCCACTAATTTTACTTTTGGTTTGATTGACCTATTACATTTTATTTCATATATTTCTTCGTTCAAAACTTTTTTTTGTTAAAATCTTCGTTTCAAAACCTACATAAAATATGCTATTTTTTTATTATATGTGTAGTTTTGCAAAGAAAAACACTGCATATGGAGACGATACTAGCTGTATCCTATATGAATGGATACCATTGTAATTTTCTCTAAACACGTGTGTAACCTCGTACGTACCAGCCGAAGTCATTTGCATCTTCTCACTTAACTCATTTAAGTTATTTACAAATATAAAGTTTGCCAAAGGCTATTTTCCAAATTAAAATCTAAATTTGGCCATTCGCCTTATTAATCTTTTTAATTAAAAATTGTAGTTTCACCAATGAGATATACCCACTAAAATTTCGTACGACTCTTAATTTAATAGAAATACCCATTACAAAAAAAAAATCAATGATCTATTGTGCTATATATAGCGCATCATTCTTGTGCAGTATCTCTCAAATCATAACCACAAGGCTAGAGAGAAGAAATACATACGAAATACAAACAAAATTTAGATTAAAAAAAATGGAAGGGTTTCTTCGCTTCCTTGTAGCCAAAGCCATCTTGTTGGCTTTAGCATCCTCATTTGTATCTTGTTACGACCCAAGTCCCCTTCAAGACTTTTGTGTTGCCGTCGATGACGCTAATGGCGGTAATCTCTATATATATATATATATATATATATCGTACTAATTATGATAAACTGTTACTCTATATAATAATCAAAAATTAAATCTAGAAAACTGAAGTGATGGTTGTCTTGAACTATATAAGTCATTCATTGTGTTGCTGGTCGAGGTTAATAATTAAATTATATACCGTGAAATGAACTCATGTGTTCCAATGAATTCGATTTATGCTCAGTGCAACATGCTGTATAATAAAACTAGTTACGGACTACAGTAAAAAAGAAAGTACGATATGTTTACAGTTTCAACAAAACTAGTGAGAACAGCAACAAAACACACATATATAGTATATATTATCAATAAACCAACGTATACATAACATCAATAATGCGAAAATTAATAGAGTACGATTTCTCATCTTTCCCTTTTCAGTTTTTGTGAATGGAAAATTCTGCAAAGACCCGAAATACGTAAAGGCCGAAGATTTTTTTACTTCCGGACTAAACATAGCCGGAATCACCATAAACCGTGTCGGCTCCAACGTCACCAACGTTAACGTCGACAAAATCCCTGGCCTCAACACCCTCGGAGTGTCTCTTGTCCGAATTGACTTTGCCCCCGGAGGTCAAAATCCGCCACACACGCACCCACGAGCCACCGAGATCCTAGTCCTTCACGAAGGAACGCTTTTAGTCGGGTTTGTGTCATCGAACCAAGACAACAACAGGTTGTTCTCGAAGGTTCTCTATCCAGGAGACGTATTTGTGTTTCCCATCGGAATGATACATTTTCAAGTGAACGTTGGGAGGACGAACGCGGTTGCGTTTGCTGGTCTTGGAAGCCAAAACCCCGGTACGATCACAATCGCAGACGCGGTTTTTGGATCGAAGCCTTTGATTATGCCGGAGATTTTAGCTAAAGCGTTTCAGCTGGATGTGAACGTGGTTAGGTTTCTCGAAGCAAGGTTTTCTTCTAATTATAATCGTCCCTAATTATTAATAAGTTTGACGTAAGGACGTGAAAATGTATCAAAATATGAATAAATGGTCTGATGTGGTTACAAATATGTAATATATCTTTAGTGTGAGAACTAAAAAAAAACAATGAAGACGGTAAAGATGTGTTTTTTACAGCTTGATAATAAAAAAAAAAAAGTGTGAAGGCATGAAACCAACCTGATGTCTATAAAAAGAGTTTGTTCCGATCCCATTCTTTTGTGAATACACACATCGTCGTATGAACATCGATGTGACAGCATCATTTAACAGAAAATAATCATTTTATAAAATAAATTAATATTTTAATCTATCTATGATTGTTATAAAAAATGAAAAGTCTTTTTTAAACAAATTAAACTATAATCGGGACAAGAATATGTTTTATAAAATGAGAAGTCTTTTTTTTTTGTTGGGAGATGCGATCAACTGGCAGAGTAAAGAGTTAAAGCAACAAATAATTAACTCACGAGAAGGCAAATGACACACAATGATAGACTGATATGAACGTCACAATAAATAAACGAATATCACGTAGGAGGCACTTAGACAGGGCTCGTTAAATTTGCTTTTGTTCTCCGTATGGACCGTATCTTTGGAAACTTCCAAGATAATCAAAATAAAATAAAATCAATAATAATAAGCAAATTATTATCTTTTTTTCTCTTTTATCCATCGAGCACGTCTGTTACCATTGTGTTTAGCTTATTCGCCTAATTTTGATGTTAACGTCGCGTCTCCAAACAGACTCACAATATATCGCAAAAAATTCCCGCTCTCCTTCAGCTCAAATGCGTTGAAATTTAACACAACAAGAAGAAAAACACATGTTTGGACAATTTTCTCTAACAAATTGAATAAAAAAACATACTTTTTTAGTGGAAAGGATTTAACTGTTAACCCTTTTCAGAACCAATTCAAAGAGTATAACCTAAATGGGGAAGAGATGAGTGATACGTGTTCCTCAAAGCTGGTATATGGGGGAGATATCAAGGCTTTTGAAACCTAACTCTGCTACAGTGGCGTAGATATCGGATAATCTGATTGGGCTAGTCCGGCCCAAGCCCATCATTATTTTTATGTTTTGGTTTTCCATGTTTTACAAGTTGGTAAACTTTTACCATC
This sequence comes from Kernera saxatilis, assembly GCA_900406395.1. Lineage (NCBI taxonomy): Eukaryota > Viridiplantae > Streptophyta > Magnoliopsida > Brassicales > Brassicaceae > Kernera > Kernera saxatilis. The sequence goes on from OVAY01000562.1 coordinate 19,306, forward strand.
TACTTGAGCTGAATTACTTGTCTTAAAAATGTGTTCTTTGACAAATTAATTGTTCCTTGATCTATAAGACTGAATATAGGTGGTATGACTTGATTGTAGAATTAAAATATGTACAATTATGGTTGTGGAGAGTTAGTTGTAGCTTTTATTTCAAAAAAAAAAATTCAAAAATACACTTATTGGTAAAACTTACTTCTTTTTTTTTACCGTCAACTTTCATTATTCCAGATTCAAGCTATTATTATTTCTATTAGAAAATTATATTAAGAAAAAAATGTCTATAATGATAAGTATAATAACATATATTTGCAGTATACCTCCAACTATAAATGTGACTATTCGATGTCAAAAAACAAAATATGACTATTCAAACCTTACATTCTTAATAATAAATACACCATATAATAAAATCAGTTCAGCCATATTTAATTTGTTAAGTTAGGATACAATTTGTAACGGCGACATTGTAAAAACTGAAGAGAAAAAAACAATCATTGAATTGGGTAGACTTGCGGTGGAAGGGAATAAGATTATTCCCAAACGAAAAAAGAAAATAATTTTAGGGTTTGAACTTTTCAGGCTGGATAGTTTAGACCTTCAACGGATTCCACCTCTTTTCAGATAAATTTATTAAAGATTAAATATTTCCTTAATCTCCGCATTTTCTTCTTCTTCTTATCGACTCTGCTTGCTTTTACCCACTGAGAATTTTGAATTTCATATCCCCGAAGTTTTCTCTTTTCGAAGGAAGATCAGGAAAGCGTAAAACCCCGATCAGGAAAATCCGGGGAAGTATCTCTGCCGTAGATTTCAATCGAGGGTTTTTCCGATTTCACTTTGATCTGTGTCCGAGTCATCCCTTTTTTCTTTTTTTTTTCTTTCTCATTGCGTTTACGATTCCTCTTCCTCCTTCAAGGTACGCTCTTGTTGATTGCCTTTGAATCACTCTCAGATCGTTCCCAAATTTTGGGTTCGCTTCATTTTTTCGCAATTTCCCCCCTTTTATTCACTGCTTCGATTCAACAACCCATCGATTCCTCGACTCCACTTGCTGAAAGCTAATCGAGGTTTAAATGCTCTCGAAATCGTGAATTTGGACTCGGATTTAGGGTTTTGTCTCCTGTTTTGTTCCTGCTCCGCTTTAAGCTTCAATCCTTTCTCCACCAGCCTCCTGACACCTCTAGAGGGAATCACGAGGCGACTATCTGTTTTCCAGATCTTTCTTAGCTCTTGTACAGGTTCTTACCCTTAGCTTCTTTTGCATTCCCCTTGTTTAGAGTTTGACGAGTTTGTTCAGAACGTACTCACGAACTGTCTCCTTTTGCAGAATGGCTGATTTGCTACCCATTTACCTTATTATCGTTGCTTTTCTATGCACTGTCGGAGCCATTGCTTTGGCTTTATTCCATATCTACAAGCACCTATTGAACTACACAGAACCCATTTATCAGAGATATATTGTGCGGATCGTCTTCATGGTCCCGGTCAGTATTTGCAGTTCCAAGAATTTTCTTCGGTTTGTCTATTCTGATCTGTAAACTCCATTTCATGTTGAATCCTCTCTGGCTAACATGTTCTTGATTTTTTTTTCGCACGACAGGTCTATGCCTTGATGTCATTCTTGTCTCTTGTGTTGCCCAAAAGCTCGATATATTTTAACTCTATCCGAGAAGTGTGAGTGTCTCTGATTTTTTTTTTCATTTTTGCTAGTTTGGCATGGGATGTGTTTCCTCAAGTTACTATATTAAGTTCTTATTGACCCATGAGAATAGATGACGAACCTTTGGAACTTAGATTTATTCTTTGGTTTCAACAAATGCAGACCTGATGGTGTGTATTCCTAAGGCTTTGTAATCTTTTGTCTGTTTCAGTTACGAAGCATGGGTTATTTATAATTTTCTATCGCTGTGTTTGGCATGGGTTGGCGGCCCAGGTTCTGTAGTTATAAGTTTAACTGGCCGCTCTCTGAAGCCATCATGGCACCTCATGACATGTTGCTTCCCACCACTACCATTAGACGGGTAAGTTTGCAAAATGAACCTACATTCTCTGTGCTTATATTGATGGCATTTGCATAGTTCTTTGATGTCTCCTATGATTTTTCACGGTTTCTGTAAACTTCCATTCTGGGGATCTTTATGGATGAGTGTTTGTCAACCATTTGGTTAAGTGAACTTTGTGGTTAATCAGAAGCATTGGATTTTTTAGTCCACATATATTATCATGATGAAGATTTCTGTTTAAATCTTGTTTCTGAGTTCTGTGATGGCTGTCTTAGCTCATATCCGATTATCTTTTGATGAAGGCGTTTTATTCGGCGGTGCAAGCAAGGTTGTCTGCAATTTGTAATTCTAAAGCCAATCCTAGTTGCTGTCACACTTGTGGTTTATGCAAAAGGGAAATATAAGGATGGAAATTTTAGCCCTGATCAATCCTATCTCTATCTTACCATCATCTATACAATATCATACACAGTAGCTTTGTACGCGCTGGTCCTCTTTTATGTGGCATGCAAAGATCTGCTTCAGCCATTCAATCCAGTCCCAAAGTTTGTGATTATAAAGTCTGTTGTCTTTCTAACATATTGGCAGGTAAATTATTCTTATTTTTTGCTATCACTAACTTTGTTTTTGGCATTAACTTCTGCCTTCTCCACAAAATTCCAACATATTTCTTCTGTCTGGCGAACCTTTTCTGTGTTACAGGGTGTTCTAGTTTTCCTTTTTGCTAAATCTGGATATATAAGGGATGAAGAAGAAGCAGCTCTTTTCCAAAATTTTATAATCTGTGTGGAGATGCTTATTGCTGCAGCTGCTCATTTCTATGCATTTCCATACAAGGAATATGCAGAGGCCAATGTTGGAGGAGCTCGCAGTTTCTCGGGGAGTCTGGCACATGCTGTTAAACTAAATGATTTCTACCATGACACTGTTCACCAGGTAACAGATTCTTTCTAAACATATTTATTCAAATGATTAATCTGTGTACCTTTGGTGTGATGATGAGTTAAAATTTCTTGCAGTTTGCCCCGACGTATCATGATTATGTGCTCTATAATCATAATGATGGTGGTGAGGAAGGGACAAGGAAATACCGAGCACGAACATTTGTGCCAACTGGTCAGGAAATGGATGCTGTTAGAAAGAACAAACACATGTTTGGAAACAAGATAGATGGTGTGTCGGTCTCTAGTCACTCATCTTCAGGCACAAGCACACCGAAAAACTCCAGTGTAACTCCTGATCCTACACGGCCCGAGACCATGAAATCATCTTTGCTTGTGGATGCCTCGAACTCGGCTTCCACAATGTATGACATGTCCCTCATTGACATTGATATATCGAGCTACCCGAGCAAGGTACCCTCTGCAAATGTAAGCGCAGGAACTAGATAGTGAGGAAAATTATGTAGAATCCATCCACCATTAACAGTAACAAAAGTGTTAGATTCAGGCGTCTCAAGTGTTTTGTTAAGAAGGCAGGAAGGTGTTAGTTGGAGATGGACATATAAGTGAACCAAAAAACCTTGTTCTTATGAGAGTCTTCCACTGTTTCTTGTGCTTGCCTGTTCCTCGATCTCTGGTTTGTAGATATAAAATGATTCTGTGGAATTATCTGATTACAGTCCCAAAAGTTGTGAATCATTTGGCGTGGAATTAGAAAGAGTTAGATGAAGTTTGGACCAATTTGTATTTAGTTTGTATGGAGTTTGGAGCTGTTAGGCCATCCTTTTTTGTTCATGTTAGACCACCATTATAATATGAACTTCTGTTTCGTGTGATATTTATGCCTTCTTTCTTTTTGTCGTCATCGTTCCCAAATTTTGTTTTCTTTTATCATGCTGATGCAAACAATTTAGCAAATCGATACACCTAAGACCCCAGGAACAAATCATACGATAAACCAAAATACATTAGAAAAATGTCAATATCATTATGTCATTCCACAGTTTTCTAATCAAATTCTACAAAACCATAAATCAGATTATATTTGTTATTGATATTCCACTATTCTAAAATTAAAACACATCCGTCGTATGTAAATATTTTAATGTACATATGTTATTTTTTACTTTACTATAAGCAGAACGTGAACTTTGACATTTTTTTATTGAATTTTTACTTGTTGGAAAATTAGATTAAAGTCTCACCTACATAGTGTATTTGATTTGACGAGAGAACTTTTATTTTAGTAAAACCTCAAGAAGAGAGAGAGAGACGCCATTAAAAGCAGAGTAATAATAATACGTCAAAAGTAAGAGAGGGCAGAGGCAAAAAGCTTAGCCAACAATATTTAAAGCAACAACGTGAAGAAGCACTTGAAACGAGATTGAGATTTATCCACGAAACGCCGAACGGTTTTGGCGGCGGCTGAGGTTTTTAGGGTTTACAAGTTAACCATTAGCCGGCACTGGAATCTACTGCAAGCAATCTCAATCGACCCTTGTTTTAATTCGATTCTCTATCAAAAATAGAAAGAAGATTCACAATTACTCTTTTCAAAGATTCCGATGAGGCAGAGCAATCATATCGGTTACTATGGCTATGGATATGGAGGAGGATACGTGGAGAAGAGACAGCTGTTCCTCAAGAGCTACCAATTCTCGAGGAAACAGAGCTTCACGGACAAGATTAAGAGATCTGTCAGGAGAGTGGTGAAGAAAGTTGTTTGGATGAGGTTGAAATCCGCTCGGAGACTGAAACGCGTCGTTTGGTCGCGTCTCAAAACGGCGTTTTTCTACCGCCGCAGACGCTTTTTTCGTCTTCTTCACCCAAACAAACCCTCCTCCTACTGCTTCTACTAAGTTTTCTATTCTCTTCCCTCTCAGTTCCTTTTCCTTCCTTGTGTGTGTGTGCTTAAATTAAGATTCATCTTTTTTAATAATGTTGTTTAATTCACTGATAAGTGATCTTGCTATGGATAGGATGATTATATACTTTTATGCTATACGGGTTCTGATCAAATCTTCGATTTTAATTAGAAATTTTGGAAAAAAAGAGTTATCAAGATTTTGTTTTCGGATTACGGAAGATCATGCAAGAAGCGTGAATTTAGCGTCGCTTCAGTTCATACTCGTAATTTTTTAATTTATTTATTTTAGTCATTAGTCGCATAACGTAATAACGTAAGCGAGTCAGGTTCCTCTTTTATCGTCTCTTTCCTAACAAGTCAGTGATACGTTTTCGTAAGCGAGCTTGCTTTTCTTTTTCTTTTTTGGGTTCAACATTTTTTTAATAATAGCTTTTAATTAATCCATATTGGGCCTTGTATAGGCCTTATTGTGGGTCCATAATCCATATAAATCTGTGACATCCCGGTTTGCCATAAACAAACTAAGTCCACGCGCATCGGAAGCACGTGTCTCTTACGCGCATTGGTTTCCTTTAGACTCCAAGAGAAATTGGCCAATTCGGGGTCTTCAACCAACTGATTCGGAAAATGAGCTGACACTTTTATTTGCATTGTTTATTATTTCTACTTGTCGTTTTTATATATATATCAACAAATTGAACCAACTAAATTGAGTTGAAGCAAAATAAAAATATTGATTTCTTTGTTAAAAACTAAAATAAGAATCGGGTAGAAAAATTGATAAATTTTTATTATGTTTTCGTTGATGTATATTTTAAATTGGAAAACCAGAAAACTAAAGTGAACCAAAGTCGGGACCGCTGATAACAAACCGAAAAAACAGGTTAGCCTAAACCGGATACCATTGTTGGGTTGAAATATCTTAGAAATAAAAAATGGGGACAAATAGACTAGCAACCAACTTATTCCTCGTCACCAATCCAATCATTGTCGATTACGTGTTTACAAATATTTTTGGACCTTTGTCTCTTTCTTATTATTCGTCTCTCTCCTTGTTAAACGTCACATTTGTCAGGGCTGCCCAAAATAACTGATCTTAGAAGAGCTACTCTTCTCAACTACCTCTAATTTTGCAAAAAAATCATGAATTAGAGACTTCCAAATTCCAATCATTGGACATGTCTCCCCATATATTCCCTTGATTTCCTTTTTAGCTAAAGTAAAAGCATTCAAATCTTTGGTAACTACTTTCCGTTGCCAAAATCCTGTCCTACGTGGGAACACAGTTTCGATCGAGGCCAATCTTCAAATCTCATTTGAAAACGAAACCGGATTTCCCGGTTCCAACCACATAGCAAAACTTGCATATAAGATTAGAATTCATATAAGATTAGATAAAAATTGAAAGTACTTATTTTTTGTATCTTGTTTTAATATTAAAATGTTACATGATATATCAATTTACAGTATATAATCTTGTTTGAAATTCTCCACTTTTTAAATGTTAAAGCAAATGGTTAAGCTTGTTTTTCTAAAATAAGTGTTGGTGTTTCTATTGCAAATTATACTTTTACGAATTTAATAACTAATTGAGGAGTTTTCTTTTAATTTAGATGTTGATTGTAAAAAATAATACTCTTGTCTAAATGGGACTAACTTCCTGTCGGAATTTTAGTTAGCATTTCAAATGAAACTAAAACAGAACATGATTTTTCTTTCCCTATTTCCGCAAAACCTCATCTCCAAATTTCCATTTGCCCATCTGTCACGAACTAATACACACATGAGCCCAAAAAAAAAGGATTTGTCTTCTTTTTGAAGCATCATAGTCACAGCCTTAACCACGTAGGTCCATATACAGAGCATCTGTTTATGTGGTTAAACAAGAGCTGCCCATTTCAGTACAATTGAGATATTTTTGGGTTTTAAATGATAATAAAGAATAAAATCATGTGCTTTAAGAATCTTTCTTACTCTCTCTATCCTTTAAAAACACATGCCTCAAGCTACTTCTTTTCACCATCATCCATCATCATTATAGTGTCTCCTTATCTATATACCCTTTGAAACAAAAAGAACTCTTCCTTTATATTCCTGCTCTGTTTTTGTCCTCCTTCTTTCAATCTCTCTGTTTTGTTCTTAACCTCCATTGGACTCTGGCCCTGTAGTGATATAAGACAACAACAATACCATATCTTATCTTTAAAAGAAACAGAGATGTTGCAGATTGTAGGCAAGTATCGGTGGAGACAATCATGTCGGTACAAGAAGCTAACTGAACATCATGAGAAATTGACAACAACAACAACAACAAGGTCGGGTAAGAGGCAGAACTTGGGGAAGAAGAACGAGATTCGAGCAAAAGGGTTTAGACTAAACAAATCAAGGAAGCTGGTTCTTAAGGCATTAGCTTTGCCTAGAAGGATCTTTAACATTTATGTGCGTATCACAAATAAGATGAACAGAGAAGGTTTATATCCTAATCTTGTTTTTTCTTCTCATTTGGGTTTCCCTCTTCTGCTGAATTCAAGAGGTGGGTGGCGTTAGAGCGAAGAGATCTGATTCTGATTAATCATAAAAAGAATGATACATATGAATGTAAGGCTAATGATTACGTTACGTACATGATACATACAATGTTCTTGTAAATTCCGATGTTTTCGATTTGGAGGATATTAAGAATAGAGTTCAAGATTTGTTCGTCTTCATAGTTCAGAGAAAGTGGTAGACTGGTTGTATTAGAACCTCATCACTCTTGGTGGTGAATTACAAGTAAAGCTGGTACTTTTTGTTGGGAAGAAGATTTGCAATCATAAACGACACAAGCACTGTACTGAAGGTTTCTAAAACAAAGAACTGTACTGAAGATTTCAAACTTTAATTACAAAACATAATATGATAATTTGTGACGATCAATTTTTCATTTGAATACATAGTGAAATGAATAAAGTAAAGATCAAAACTTGGTCAGACAATAAACAAAGTTAAAAAAAAGACACTATGAAGCATGTCTGTAAACGATACCAACTAACTTTATATTTTGTTGCAAATGTTATAAAATAACTAACTTTCTGGTTTTAAAAGAAGAAAACCATCGGCGCTTAATTTAAGGTCCTTATCTATAGAAGATTTGTGAAAGCCCCTTTTTGAAAAATTCTGAAGAGGAAGAGCGACTGTGAAGTATTTATGCGATAACACGAGATTTCATGTCTTTTCTATTGATAAGTAGTTAGAGAGATAATGTTATGAATTGGTCTATAATTTGACAGATAGGACGATATATGAGTGACTCATATATGAGTGACTCATATATGAGTGAATAAATGACTTGGAAGAGATACTAGAGTCGATGGAGGAGGGTTAAGGAAACGTCATTTGGACCTTGCGTCAAGCGATATATGTATATATATATATATATATATATATATATTTTTTTTTTTTTTTTTTTTTTNTTTTTCTTATGCGTCAAGCGATTTTTCTTATGCGTTTATAAGCAAACAAAATCGTAATTCAAGATATTTAAAGCCTCTACAATCGTTTTAAACACCAATTTATGTGTTTACGTTTACAAACAAACAATTAACACTTTTAATATATAAAGCACTATTTTTTGTTAATATTTTTACAAAATATAAATGTAAACGCCAAAGAGAAATAGTGGCGTTTACATTTAGAATTGACAAAAAGATATTTTGTTTAAATGCTAAATGTTGTGGATTTATTTGGAGAAAACACACACTAATGCAAAAACAAATGAAAAAAAAAGATCTTGAATTAAGGGAATTCCCGTCCCGTTTCCAAATGGGAACCGAAAGTTTGTGACATAAGAGAATGCATTATGCTTTTGATAATGAGAAGTCTACTTGTTGAAAACTGGTCTCAATGGGCCAAAAATAGTTAAAAGAGTAACTACAAAAGTAAAAAAAACAAAAAATAGTTGCAAGCTTTTTGCTTTTGCTTAGAAGTTTACATTTTTATGTTCATCTTTTTGTATATCATTATTGCAATAATGGATGTGGTGGGCTGAAACCTAAAATCATTTCTTGGGTGGGAATTTGGACTTAACCTTCTGAATCTCCTGTGGTCCAACCTGGAACGCCTTGGCAAGCAAGTCATCAGGGATGGGCGGGTTAGCACCAAACAGAGCCGGCCCAACGACCTGAGTCCCGGGAAGCTGACTATCGAAAGCAGCGATGACGGAAGCAGGAGCGTTGTTAGGGTTCTGCTGGAAATGGAGGAGAGATTTGGGGAAGACGAAAACGTCTCCTTTGTTGAGGTGTTTGGAGATGAGTTTTCCTGCGGTGGTCAAGAAACCGACGAAGAGACGGCCTTCGAGGACGAAGATGGCTTCGGAGGCTCGTGGGTGAAGATGAGGCGGGTTGAGTCCGCCGGGTGCGTAGTCGATCCGAGAGATGGAGACACCCATAGTGTTGAGGCCAGGGATTTTCTCTACGTTGGCTCCTGTAACGGCTGAGCCCATTGTGGAGTTGCTGGTGGCTGCAGCATTGGCTAAGCCTATGAAGTAGAAGTCCTCTGCTGTTACTTGTGATGGGTCTTTGCAAGCGTATCCGTTGACTTTCGCGCCTAATGAGAACATGATCAAAGTCAACGACAACAAATATTGAAACTGGTTTCTTTTTTTTTTTTCGAACTTTGAAACGCCTACTCTGTCAAATTTTATATTTTTTTAAAAAAATTATGGGTTCATTTAAAAACAAATTCACAATAAACATAAAAAGACGCAAAATTTATAGTGAATCCATAAATGTGGCATGAATCTGCTCTTTTTCAGAATATAAATGTTATATCAAAAGAGAGAAAGATAGAGAGATGTGCGATACCTTTGAGATCAGCAACACAAAGATCTTGAAGCATACTTGTTTCGGCAATGGCCGTGTGAGCGGCCACAAGCATGATGGTAACAAAAAGATGGGTCATGGAAGTTGCCATTGTTGAGAAATGTTATTGATGAATTTGTGAAAATCCTTTGAGTTAGTTTCACAATTTATATATCTATGTTAAGAAGATCTAACCAATGGAGAAACTAATGGAGAAGAGATAAATATGGAGGGGCCATATAGGCTTTGTTAATTTTAAATTTTTTGCCATAATTAGGTTTTGGTGTTTTGATTGTTGGTTAATATTTGGTGATTAAAAGGGTTTGTTTGTTGGAGGTATTAATTACTCTATAGTTATAGGATGACACTCGCCATTAAAAAAATACACCTTCAAACTCTAATTAATAATCACCAAACTTGAAATGATTAAAAGAAGGGAAGAGTATTTTTGGTTGTTTATTGGTTAGAACTCAAGAGGTATGTTTAGTTCAATTGAATCCAAACCGGCTCTTCGGAATTGATAATCAAACCTGGAAGACATGGTTCTATTTCAACCCAAATAAAACCAAAACCTTAAACCGGCTAGAGGTGAACCAAGATCGAATTCTCTATCCATGCATTTGCATGATCATAAGATATACAATATAAAAAATATTTGGGTCAAGTAAGTACAAATTAGATAAAATATGGGACTCAATATATTCATGAATTTGTAGGATTAAACAAATTCCCACTTCAATAATGTCCAAGTAGAGTCCGTAAGATGATGGCTGAATACCAACTAAGCAAATTCCCAAAAACTTTATTTAATTATTCAGACATGCATCTAAGCACGTAGATACTGTAATCTCCTGATTATTTAATTACCAATACTGATCAAAGACAACCTCAACTGCTTCAACATTATTCCAATTTGTCATCTCTTCTCTTGTCTGCACATGTTTCTGATAACTTCTTCCCTTCCTTCTTCATTCTCCAAAAAATTCCATTAATCCACTTCTTTCTCTTTCTTGGCTAATCCATCATGACTGTTAAGGTAAACATCCTAGTACTATTTTTCTCAAGCCCAATATCGAATGATTCCATTTTTGTTCTTCTTTCTATATGGTGTTGAGCAGAAAGTTGAGATCAAGGTGGATATAAAATGTGGGAAATGCAATAGCGCAATCATGGAAACAGTCACAGAGATAGAAGGTAATGATAATTTTTTTTTTTTAAAGTCTTGAGCAATCTGTGATCTAACATATCCTATTGAACATGAGATTTTTGATGCAGGTGTGAATCATATTTCATTAGATGAGGAGAAGAGCATTCTCACCGTGGTGGGGACAATGGATCCGGTCTGCGTTGCAAAACGGCTAAAGAAGATTAAACAGAAACCTGTAATCATCAGCGTTGGACCACCACCAAAGCCTCCTGAGCCACCACAGCCTCCACCAGCGCCTGAACCACCAAAGCCTGTATGCCAATGCAAGCCTATGCCTCCTTACTGCAACAGTTGCGATGTTGTGTCTGTTACTACCTATGAAAGTGGAAGCGGCTGCAACATTGTTTGAGTCCTGTGTTTCTTACCTTAGTCGCCGATGTTTCACCATAGCCTCTGTGTCAAGAAAGAATATATAGCCAAGACTAATTAACTTCTCATCTTGTTATGCTTTTTCTTTATCAGATGTGGATTTTTGTTGTTTCTCCCTCCCCTGTTTTTAATTAGTAGCTAAAATTAAGGAAAGCTCATAAACACCAAATTTTGATAAATTTCCATAAGCATGTGAAGCAGACAGTAGAGGTTGTCATGGAAGATAGCTAGGCGTCATGTGACCTGAACGTGCTATAAGATCATTTCAAGCAACAAGTAAGATTTCCATCTCATGTACAAAGTCATATATATGCTAGAACATTTTCTGTGTTAGATTAGATATAGGAGAATCTTCTGGTCAAATATAGAACTAAAGAAACGATGGGAGTTTTTTTGTTCTTTTTCTAATGAATACATGTTTAAATGTTTTAATGCGAAGCTTTTTTAAAATATGAAATGAAACTAATTTAATATTTAACCAGAAAAAAAATATGAAATGAAACCATACGGTGCGAGCCGGTGATCTCAGCTACCGAACAAGTAGAAGTAATGGTAACAGTTAGACCCTTGATAATGACATCACTCAGGCCCATTAACTTCATCGAGCCCATTCAAATTTTAGAGCAAAACCGCTAAATGTATAAATTGAAAGATCCGGGGTTCTTATGGAAACAAATAGTGAAATGAGGGACCTTTATACAAAAAGTAGAAACAGAAGCGAGTGGACGACCACGGCGTAAGATCAACATGTGGTGATGTGCATGAGACCAAGACCGTGTTTTCTCGTTCTCCCACACACACTTGTTTTCTTTCTTATTTTTGTTGCATTTCTTCTTCGACTAGTCTCTCTCTTTCTTTTTTTTTTTTTTTTTTTTTCAA
>OVAY01000562.1:31421-52432 GCA_900406395.1 Kernera saxatilis
TTTTTTTTTTTTTTTTTTTTTTTTGTCAACGTCTCTCTCTTTCTTTAATAAACTCTTTCTTTTTTTTTTCACATAATAAACTCTTTTTTTAGGTAAAATTTTCTTGTTGATATAGATCTATTTTTTTGAAAACGACAAAAATTCTATTTCTAAATGTTTTTTTTTTTTCCGTTATAATTTATGCATTTTTAGGGTAAAACTTTTACGAAATCCATCAAGATAAAACTACCTCAATTAGTAAAACCTTTTTGTTTTTTTGCATTTTATTTATTTAAATTACTTAAACTAGGCTATGGTAAATGACACCATTGCGTCAAAATAAATCAAAACAATTATATCGTGTTTCAAAAGGAATGTTTTAAATTAAATTAATTGTCTTAGACGATACATAACATGATAACAATCATCACTATCAAAGTTGTTTTGCATCTCTCAACTTTCCCCAACTTCCCATTATATCATCAACACTTGTTTCTTTCGCACATGCTTCTGCCCAAAGTGGAAAGCCGAGTTGGGAGAGATCATAATTCATAAGGGTTCGTTATGCAAGTCATGACGTCAACGCCCCTTGCCAAGAATTGCTTTCTAGCAACCAATTAGTTCTTGACATAATATATATATGATCAAACCATTTAGTTCTTGACATAATAATATATATATTATCAACTTAATACATCATTCAATTGAATTGCTACAGCGAGAAATCAATCGATGGAAATATAACGCTAGAGCCAATAGAAATCAAATCCTATGGACCAGTTTCCTCCATGTGCTTAGTAAACACATCAAACTAATTGTCGTTGTTCCTCTCCTTTATTTGATGCTGAGCGTTTTAAGTGTGAACTAAGATCTAGGAAACAAAAGAAGATGGTCTCTGTCTTTGTCATATAATAACAGAGTGAATTAATTTAAAATAAAAATCCAAATTTAACTCCAACCGTGAATCCAGCCATGAAACTCATTATTTTGTTTGTTAGTAATAATAAAAATAAATCCTTCTTCACTACTTTGCTTCTTCATTCTTCTTCGTTTATATCTCCTCTTTCCTTCCAATTTTTTTTTTGTTTCTTTAACTCGGAAAGCCCATTCTTTTTCTACAACGATTGATTCTTTTTCGTGTTGCCGTAAAGTCTGTTCCTTTCTTCTTTAGCTCTCTCTCACTCCCAGAGTTTTTATTTTTATTTTTCTCTGCTTTCACTCTTCTCTTCTAGTGAGAGAGTGAGAGAGAATGGAGAAGCTTTTGTTGGTAGGGTTTGTTGTGGCGGGGGGGGTAATTGGNGTTGTGGCGGGGCTGATACTGGGAACTCAAGCTAATGGATATTTAGATTTCAATGTGACAGAAATAGATCGCATTGAGGAATTAGAGTTTGGATTCTCCAAATATAGCTCCAATTTGAACCCTTTATTAGTTGGTCTCACCCTTATCAGAGGATCTGATTCAGGAGCTGGTACTCTCTCTCTCTCTCTCTCTCTCTGCTTCTGTCATTAGATTTAGATCTCTCAATGTCTCTTTTTTTTTTTACTTTTATGAGTTTTTCAAAAAGAAAAAAAAGGTACAAAAATGGTTTCTTTTGCTTTATTTGTTTCTTCATTTATGCATTTCAACTACTTTCTTCTCAGCTTGTTTCTCTGTTGTCCCCTTCCAGATTTAACTTGTTTTTTACGTTTATTGTTATGTATTCTTCACGATTCCTTTCATTTTTTTTCCTGTTTTATTGGTTAAAAATGTAGATAAAAACAAAATTTGTGTAATTTATATGTTATATCTTTCATTTACAGTAAGCTATATTCAGTAAGAGAGTTAGAGGTGTATGTTATGATGTTACAGTAAACAGTATTTGAAATTGAATCTGGATCTGTTTTACTTGTTTGTGTCTCATCACAGTTTGTTTGGATGGAACATTGCCTGGATATCACTTGCACCGTGGACATGGATCTGGAGCTAATAGCTGGCTCATTCAATTGGAGGTTTAGTGAATGATTTGTTGTCTATGAAAGCTACTGTTTTAAGCATTCACTGTTAATGTTTAATGTTCTGCCACTGAAATGTGAAACAGGGAGGAGGCTGGTGCAACAACATCAGGACCTGTGTATACCGGAAGAAGACTCGACGCGGATCCTCTAACTATATGGAGAAACAGCTTCAGTTTACAGGAATACTGAGTGATAAAGCTCAAGAAAATCCTGGTTTCGTCTCAATCTTTGTCTAAGTTTTGTTCTGTCAGTAACATAATGTAGTTTTGAGAATCATTGATCCTCATTGTCATGTGATTTTTCTTCTGCAGACTTCTTCAACTGGAATAGAGTTAAGCTTCGTTACTGCGACGGAGCTTCTTTCAGTGGAGATGGTCAGAATCAGGTTGGTATCAATCTTTTGAGTTAATAGTGATCATGAGTGACCTATTGATGTGCTTCGGAACAATTTGCTACAACTTGCTATTTTGAGACCTTTAGAACTCTGGAATTTATTAGCCACGGACACCGCTTGATTTGATCTTATAGTTCTGTAGATTTGAGCAGCTTTTGACTTTGTGCAACATCTATGAACTCTTTACCTTGCATTATTTTCAGGCTGCGCAGCTTCAGTTTAGAGGAGAGCGTATCTGGAGAGCCGCCATAGATGATTTGAAGGCGAAAGGAATGCGATATGCCAACCAGGTTTTGACACTTAACCTTCTCTTAGTCTCTTATACACCTCAGGATCAAAGGCAAAAGTGGTTTTAACTGTTTATATTCTGTCAGGCACTTCTCTCTGGTTGCTCTGCTGGTGGTTTAGCAGCAATTTTACGCTGCGATGAGTTTAGGAACTTGTTCCCTGGATCCACCAAAGTCAAGTGCTTGAGTGATGCAGGCTTGTTCTTGGACACGTGAGTTTATTTTTCCCAACTCAAAGTCTGTGTAAAAGCTAGTTCCTTTTCCCTTGATTTAGTAACTGTTATTGACTGGTTTGTTTATATTAATTATAGAGCCGATGTTTCTGGTGGCCGCACAATCAGGAACTTGTACAATGGTGTAGTAGAATTGCAGGTGGGATTCCTTTCTCTTCACTTACTTTACGTTTAAAGAGCACAAGAAACTTTAGAAATCTTCTTGAAAACATCTGGGATTTTACCTTTTACAGAGTGTGAAGAACAACCTGCCACGTATATGCACAAACCATCTCGATCCAACCTCGGTAATCTCTTTTTTTTTGGTTCTCTCATCCTGATGTTGTTGTAAATTGGAGTCTGACCATTTGAAGTCTTGCATTTGATAACTCATCTGTTTTTTTTTGCAGTGTTTCTTCCCCCAAAATCTGATCAGTCAGATAAAAACTCCGCTTTTTATTGTCAACGCAGCATATGATTCATGGCAGGTTATATTCTTCTTCTGTTCGGAAACCTTACATTGCTTCTAAGTAAAAAGAAGTTGATGGTTAGGTTGACAAGTCTCTGTAATGGCTTCCTATCAGATTCAAAGCAGTATAGCTCCAGCGACAGCGGATCCTAGTGGATTTTGGCATGAGTGTAGACTAAACCATGAAAAGTGTACTCCTGCTCAAATGCGGTTCTTGCAAGGTTGTTCTATAGATCATAAAACTTGTGGACTTCACATTTTAAATTGCCGCATCACTCTAGTTGTTTTAATCATTCTTTCCGACAACAGGATTCAGGGATCAGATGCTGAGAGTAGTGAGGGGCTTCTCAATGTCTAGACAGAACGGATTGTTCATCAATTCTTGCTTTGCTCACTGCCAAACCGAGAGGCAAGACACTTGGTTCGCCGATGATTCTCCTGTCATCAGGAAAAAGGTAAAAGCTCAAATCTTTCCCACACAAACTAAGTAACACACAAGCAAAGGCTGTTTCCGGATCTTGGTCTCTTGTAAAAGTTGGATCTTGAATTTTTCAATGGAATGTGTAGGCGGTGGCGATAGCCGTGGGTGATTGGTATTTCGATAGAGCGGAAGTGAAGTTAGTCGATTGCCCATACCCGTGTGACAAGAGCTGCCACAACTTGGTGTTCAGATGATTGATTGACTCTGTTCTTTATTCTTATATACATACCTTAGAGAGCTTCTTTCAAATGGAGAGGCCTTGTATCCTTAATATTACCAATGCCTCATTGGAGAAATGAATGATTGATTGTGTTCTAGAAAACCATAATAAACCCAAAAACAAAGTTTCCTCACAAGAGTTTAAATGTAATCACAGAGAAATGATTCTTCTTTTGTTTTTTCTTCTCTTTGCACTGCAAGTAGTTGATCAATACTTTGGAAATGTCAACATTGGTCCCAAAAAGAATTCAGCCTAACTATTTATTTATTTATTTCATAAATGCCCAACAAATGCAGATAATGGATAAGAATAACAATAAATAAGCAAAGGATAAAGAAAGTGAAAAGCGTAGAGAATATACAGAGTGTGGTGACACTTGACACCCTGGTTTTAGGGTGAGTGACAGCTATCTAGTGTTCCCCACTTTGTGTGTGTATATGTGTGAGTGCTTTTTTCCACCTATCGTTTCCTTTTTAAGTTCTCCCAGTCAAACTAACTTCTTTAACAACTCTGCAACTAATCATCTATATTCTTCAAGTTGAACCCTGTCCATTACTTTTTCTTCTCCTTCCTTCTGAATCTTCTTTCATGGCTTCTGATTCTCAGACCGCTACTGCAACTACATCTGAAAAGGTAAGCTAGCTCAGAAATTCTCAACTCTGTTCCAGAGAATCTTATTACGTATGTGTCTAATACTCATCTATGTCTGTATGTATGTATACCTTTCTGCGTGATGCTTTTAAGGTTGATACTTGATTGATAGATTTCTTCGTCCTGTTTTGATTCTCGTAAGATCCATATGCTCTCACTGAAGCATAGCCTCTCTCAATCTATATGTATGTATGTACATAAATATAATAAATAAAAATCTCCTAGATACCTGCCCACTATGAAAATTGGGATAGAGTCAAGGAGATAAGATTTGGTTTGGATCTTTCACTGTGTTGGAATGTTCAACCTGGTTTTTAATCCTCTTATTCTGTAAGAATCAGGAGAATTCTGGAGCAATAATTAGAAGGAAAAAGAATTTATCCTTTTTAAAAAGTTGTTGATTATTGTAGCACATGGATTTAAAAGGTACCATCTTTATCGTTTTCTAGAAAACTCTTCCTTACGTTTCAAAGTATGATTCTAGTTCCAGAAATAAACGAAGCAATACTTGGTGAGTTTTCTATTTAAGAACGAAGGTTTTTGTAATAGAGAATTATTAAGAGTTTTACTTTTACTTGATGCAGCCACTGGAGAACAAGGATAACGAGGAAGCTAAGTTGATGGACAAAGAGATTGTTTTGCCGGAAACTGCGGATGTGGTGATAGATAAACCGGTTTCAGATTCAAACCTGACAGTTACGAAGGAGGAGCAAATTGATCAAACTCCTGCTGGTGAACCAGAGAAAGAATCACCTGCAGTTGTGGAGGAGGTTCCAGCAGTTGTGAAAGCAGAGGAATGTAGAGAGGAAGGGAAAGATGAAAATGGTGAGAAGGTAGCTGACCAAGTGGAACTTAAAGAACAAACCCTTGTGAAAGAGGGTGTTGAAGAAGTTAATGTTGAACCTGTTGGTGAGGAGAAAGCAGAAGAGAAAGGGAAAGATGAAAATGGTGAGAAGAAGATAGCTGATGAACAAGTGGAACTTAAAGAACCAACCCTTGTGAAAGAGGGTGTTGAAGAAATTAATGTTGAAGCTGTTGATGAGAAGAAAGCAGAGGAGAAAGGAAAAGATGAAAATGGTGAGAAGAAGATAGCTGAGCTAGTGGAACTTAAAGAACCAACTCTTGTGACAGAGGGTGTTGAGACTGCCGATGCGGAGAAAGCAGAAGAGAAGCGAACCGTGGAGAGTGTTGCTGAAGAAGAAAACAAGGATAAGGAGGAGAAGAAGATTGTTGATGAAGCCATAGGGAAACAGGTGGAACCAGTTGATGTTCAATCTGTTAGAGATGTATCTGCAGAGACTGTAGAAGATAAAATCAAAGATGTTGAGGTTCTTGAAGTCGACCCAAAGCCAGAGGCTTCTGAAAAAGTTGAGACTCAGCCTGAGAAAGCAGAGGAATTGGCACCAGAAGTTGAAGTAGTAAAGGCAGAGAGAGCACCTGAAACAACAGACGAAACTAATAAGGTTGAGCTTGAGGGAAAGCTGGAGGAGAGAATTGTTGAGACCGAAGACTCGGGTATCAACTCCAAGGATGAAAAGACTTCTGAATCTGGTTCTGTTTTTTCCCCTGAGGAAATCATACCGACAAACCAAGATTCAGACACTGACCCCAAAAAGGAGGCTGAAGGAGACGCTTCTTCTCCTGCTGATGTCATTGAGAAGGCCATTGCTGAAGAGAAGCATGTAGTGGATGAACCATCAAAGGATGAAAAAACTTCTGAACCTGTTTCTGCCTTGTGTCCTGAGAAAGTTGTTCCGACAAACCAAGATTCAGACATAAACCCCGAAAAGGAGACTGAAGTAGACGTTTCTTCTCCTGCTGATATCATTGAGAAGGCCATTACTGAAGAGAAGCATGTAGTGGAAGAAGCATCAAAGGATGAAAAAGAGAACGTGAGCGAAGCCAGAGATGTCGTAACTAAACTAGCTACAGAAGTTGACAGCATCAAGAAAGATACTGAACCTGCTGCAGAAGGCAAAAGCGAAGAGACTTTAAAAGAAGAAGATACAGAATCAAGAGAGAAAGAAACTGAAGCAAACAAACAAGAGGAATCAATTACAGAGAAAGTAGCAGAGGTTGAAGAAACAGCGTCTGTTGTTAAAGAGAGCGATGAGCCGAAACAACAAACAGAAGTCACAACTAAAGAAGTTGCTGTTAAGCAAAAGCATTCAAACAGCATTATATCAAAGGTGAAGCAATCTCTAGTAAAGGCCAAGAAAGCAATCATTGGAAAATCTCCAAGCTCTAAGACCATGTCAACTGAAGAAGCCAAAGGAGAAATCAAAGTCAAGTGATAAAGAGTCATGGGTTCCTTAAAAGTCTTTCAGGTATTTTAATTTATTTGTTGGTTTTGCTTCGTGTGGGGAAAAAAAAAAGAAGAAGATACTTTTTCTTTGTTTTGTGGCTTTGTGTGGTTATAACTTATATCTGTAAACCTACAAAGATTTGCCTTTGTGTTATGGATGTGTGTTGAGATATTTCTTCAAGATTATTGTCATGGACGTAGCTCATCATCATTCATCGGAATTATATTTCCATAAACAAGCCACCATATCAAATGAATTCGCAGCATGAGAAAAGATCTTATATTGATAAGCATGTACTTTAGTAGCTTTCTCTACGGAATATCGTCAAACACCTTCTGCGCACAATACATCTTCCCCATAGTTGTATCGATCAAATTATTACCCGCAAAGACAGAACAATCGATCCCATGATTTCAAGTGAGACGGAGGGTATAAGAGAGAGTCGACGTGCAAGAGACGAAATATGGGGAGGGGAAAGATGGAGACATAAACGATTCCATGAGGTTTCGGGAAAGGCTGGGGAAGGGGAAGTTTGCAGAAGCGGGAATTGACGTCTATGGCGGCCGATTTGGCGTGAGTGAAGATGTTTCCGTTAGGTTTTTTTGGAGGGAGAATAAGCTTTCATTGTCAATTTCACGGTCCGTTATTATCGTAGAAAATCTACAACCCCGTTCCCGTTTAAGCGATCGATTCGATCCTTTGAAAATGGGCCTTTAATGGGCTCAGATAGAATCCCAAACAAAATTCAATAAAGAAAAATGTAAAGAGTGGATCAAAACGCCGAAACCAAATGCTAAACACCAATGTCGGCAGAATCGTTTTTTTTTTTTTTTTTTGGTCAACCCTTGTTTTGTTGTCACTCGAAGAAAAGAGATTTAAATATCAACGAATTTGGACACCGAACCGATATATTGTTGTTTTGTTGTGGTAATATGGAACGTTCGAGAATCGAGATATTAAAGTCAAGTTTGCATAAGAGGAATTGACAAATTCGAAAGGATAAGAACAAATAGATTAAGGAAGTTACATATTACCACTTATTTTTTAACAAAAAAAAAGACATGACAACTTTGATTAAGACGTCATATATAAAGTAAATCTAATATTAATATTTGTGGTGTCAATTCGATGCCACGGTTTATGCGTTGGTGTCGGCCATAATATTTATAATTAAACAAAATAAGAATATTAAATTAATAATGGTCATTTTTATGGAGTGTTGAGTGTCAAGAAAAGCAACTTTAGGAAGAAAGAACATATGCTATTATGCTGACAGACGAAGCCAGAGTAGAATGATCCACACTAAGTCCCCGAGGATCTCAAAATATAACTATTTTACAAGTTTATTGCTTTGCTCCAAAGATTATTCATGACAGCTAATCGTTGCTGTCATTAATATATATATCTAATGGTTGATTGGTTAGTTACATAACTAACTTTACAGTAATTTCTCTAGAAGAAGTGGAAAACGGTAGTCTAAAGAACCCAAAGTTCTAATTTTTAGTTTTGGTTAAGAATACTTAATTACCGGTTACTGACACGCAGACCAACCTATAAGTTCAAAATTTTTTGATAACTGATAAGTTCAAAATTCATACTAAATATTATGCAGATCTTGCATATCTAATCTATCCAGCCATACAAATTGCATCTATATTGAATCATTGATACGATACAATGAATTCCAACTAAGAAATTAACACACCAAAGTAGTGCAAAGCGGTTAAGCATGAAGTCCATGACCATGTTTTATGGAGTTATGGAGCATGGATTTGACACGTGAGAGGGCGGCCGGATCATGCGTTGACAGACCTGAAGGCATGTGAGTGGTCCACGTGTCTTGATCCTGTTGGTGGAAGGTGTGAGAGTTATATATATCCATACCTCTCGCCGACCTCCACGGCGGAGATTGTCCCGGCCCACGTTCGTATTCCGACAAACAATATGGTTTGAAATTGAATACATGTAATGGGTTGTGCTACGTGTACCTTCTGTGTTAAGCAACTCAACTTTCTGACAAGTACCATGAAGTTTAGTCAAATCTAAGCTTTCATTCTGGTCTCAGTCTTAAAACAATTGTTTGTTTTTTCTTTTGTCAACAAATAGAAGAATTCGAAGAAACGTATATTTTATTTTCTTAAACTTTTTCTTGGTTTTTAACCTTGAATCTTTATAAACAGTACTGTATAATTTCATTACATGAATGTCTTTTAAAATGGAACTTCGCCACGGATAAATGAAATAAAATTCCACTTTTCCGCAACAAAAATAATAACTAAAAAATAACTCTACTTAGAAGTTGCATATTACCCAATAATTTACCAAAAATGTAAATATGTGATTTGACAATACGTATAGCATCTAGTGTAGAATTTGATTACAAGAACAAACATACTGATTTCAGTCAAGAAAGAATAAAAACCATATGAACGCTAAATTAATCGGATACTTTCACCAAACTGGAAACCTAAACCAAAGACCATAATTTCAACAACTTTCAACTAGCATTATTGGTTTAACAAGTTAATGCTACATTAACAAGTAGTCGAATACGCTTATCAAATTTGTTATATTTCGTGCACGCCATCTATATCCATGGCCATTTAAGTACTCCCACATCACCTTATCTAAAATGCCCCGTTTTATTTAAGAATATATATTTTCCTATCAAATGTTTTTTTGGTGCAAAATTAATAAATCTGAGGAAAATTAGGAAATGTTAATTTAAATATTTAATAAATATGATATACTGTATTTGATTATTTGGTTTGATTCAACATAGTGTAAAACTAAAAATACAAGAAAGAACCAGATTATTAGAGACTATAGGTTTTAGGAATTAAGTAAATTTCTGAAATTATTAACTGGAGAGTTATTATTTACTTAATTTGTTTGAAGTAAGCTGTTAGACACCTCATTACCCTCAAAGAAAAAGGATAAATAAATCATTGAGGTTTTCCAAAAAAGAAAAAACCTATATCTTACTCCTAAAGAAAAAGGGGAAAAATACAGGGTAAGCACAACGTGGCTTGGCTCATAAAATATTTCTAAAGTCGGGTCTATATAGCGAGACATATCAAGGAGAGTAAAGAGTCAAAAATCATCAAGAGAAATTATTCTGTTATTTCGTGCTTAATCATACATATTTTCTTAAGAGATTCCAAGAGCTTGAAAATGAGTACAGCCACTTTCGTAGAAATTCTTCTGGCTATCCTCTTGCCTCCTCTCGGTGTCTTTCTCAAATTTGGTTGCAAGGTACAATATTTATATTTATCTTCAATTTTACTACTTCTGTGATTTTTTTAATCTTCTAATTACTCGTATTTGAAAATTTGGACAATTTATTTTGTTTTTTTGCAGGTTGAGTTTTGGATATGTTTAATTTTGACGCTGTTTGGTTATATCCCCGGGATCCTTTACGCTCTTTATGCCATCACCAAGGACTGATTGTTCCCATCTCCAATGTTCTCTCCTCTCTCTGTCTCCTTGTAAGCTTTCTCTTTCTACAATCTCTCTCACTCTATTTTAGCCATACATGTGATGGCCATAGAACAAGATTTAAGATGAATCATATTTGATTTAGTTGAGTTCTATATTTTTCTTTTCTTTTTTTTTTGAGAAAAAGAGTTGTAAGTATATGTTAGGTGAACCACATTTTCGAAGTTATAAATACTACCCTAATCCTGATCAGAAGTTAGAGAAATATCGTTATAACTATTCACTTCGTAACATTTTCACAAAACTATTGGATAATACGTGCTAGTATCAATACAAAAATTAGTTAAAATAACATTATGAGATATCTTTCATTTTCGATTTTTCATTTTTATTAGTACAAGGGATTTGCTGACCACAGTTTAATTTTACATTTATTGTTGTTGTTGTGTAGGAGAAACAGCTGTTTCGTCGTGTTCTCTCCTTGGGACTGATTCATCATTTATTTTATGTTATGAGTAATTTAATCATTATTGTTGTATTTTCAATATTGTTTATTTCTGCTGATATGAAGAAGAAATCGTTGGTTTATGTGAGGAGCTTGTTTATTTCGTTTGTGAAGTATTGGTAAAATGTTGGAAATGGAGTAGGTTTGGATTTTGGACCACCAATAAAAATTTAAATCCAATTTTATATCACTCCATGGTCACATGTCTCATCTCATGATCACAAACAAATTTGCACCATATGTGCTAATCTGACGTGGTCCATGAGAAATACAACACAGTCATCATCCCCAGCGATTGTTAGTAACCCAATATTGATATATACGTTTTTGTTATACAAATAATCGAACTGAGTCGATTGATTAATCGAGCATACGGTTAATAATTACTAAGATTTCTGGATGCATACCCGTCCATAGTAGTGTCGCGCATTGTGCTTTGAGAGCCAAATTTCTAACCGATACTTTTGCAAATCCGCACCGAAGTTAAATAATTGGGTAGAATATAACTTATAGGAGATGCGTCTAAATTGTATTTTCACCACCTTTATTTGGGTCAGCGGTCGTTTTCTATAGATGCAACATATGTGAATGTAACTAACAATTATCTGACATTTAAAATAAAAACAAACAGTTACTTGTTTTCGGAAAAAAAAAAACATATTGTAGTCGGTTACAATAAATATATATATATATTTTTTTTTTTTAATTTTTTTTTCACCAACAATGTTATATTATATTATTTACGAGATACTTTTGATGTATTCAGTTGACTCTTTGATCAAAAATGTTGAAATGGATGGCAAAAAAAAGAGAGATAAAAATACATGTATTACCGTCCACATCACTTAACACGTGAACACGGTTCTGTGACGCGCAAAGAAAGACTAACATAGAAAGAAAAAATATATGGAAAATGCTATTTTTTCCTTACACTCTACTAGTCCTAATGGTTATTAGTAATTACGAGAGATTAGGAAACTATCCCCAAAAATATCCCTTTCGCCTTGTAGCAAAGAAAACAAAAACAAAATTCCACATTTACCTCAAAGAAAAAGGAATATAAAAACAAAAACAAAAAAGGTAAGCACCACGTGGCTCATAAATATCTCAAAAGTTGGTCTATATAATGTGAGATATACATGAACAAGAGAGTAAAGAAGAAACAACACACACTTTGAAGCTTTACCAATTTTCTCAGAAACTTGAAAGAGCTTAAAAATGGGAACAGCTACTTTCATAGATATTCTTCTCGCTATCCTCTTGCCTCCTCTCGGCGTCTTTCTCAGATTTGGTTGCGGGGTAATTACTTTTGTTTTTTAATTTTCTTTGATCTCCTCATTAATCAAACGAATTTTATGTTAATTTCATAATTAGTTGATTCATATGTAGTTCTTTTTCACATATATTCAGGAAAATAAAAGTTGGAATTTTATATTTTGTTGCAGGCTGAGTTTTGGATATGTTTGATTTTGACGCTGTTTGGGTATCTTCCTGGGATCATATACGCCCTTTATGTCCTCACCAAATGATTGACCATCTATGCTCTCTTCTTTTCTCTTCATCTCCTCGTAAGCTTTCTCTCTCTTCTCCTCTCTCCTCCTCTCTCCTCCTCTCTCCTCCTCTCTCCCTGTATGTACATACTTACTGTTAATAGTATTTTCGAAATTGTTAATAGTATTTTCGAAAGATGACTAGATAACATGGACAATACCGACAGAGATAAATATCTATAGCTTAAAATAAATTTTGAGAGTTTCCATTTTTTTTCTTTTGCATATAGTACAAGAATTTTCTGACAAAATTTTTACATTACATTTGTTGTTATTATGTAGGAACAGCTGCTGTTTCGTCGTGTTCTCCTCTGTGTGTGACTGAATCATCGTTTCTTTTATCAGGCTGCTTTTTATCTTTTGGAGTAATTTAATCATCATTATTGTGTTTGCATTGTTATATATTTTCTGTTGATATAAAGAAGAGATCGTTGGTTTGTGTGAAGAACTTTGCTTATTCGATTTTTAATTACTTTATGTACTAGAAATTGGGAGTCGTGTTGTTGCCTTGGTGGATCATTGGACCACCACCAAATTAAAACCTTACGTCGTTATATAAGCCCATGATGACACGCATCATTTCATCACCAATAAATTGGCCCCATTTGCGATACCCACGAGGAACTACAACGCATACACCCACCGGTTGTTCAAACTTATATCCCAATTTTGATTTGATTTGATAATTATCTACTTCTATATTTATCAAAATGTTGTTTTTTTACGTTTTAATAATCAAATGCAAAATTTAATAAAGAATGACGCAAATATTACTAACAAATATATGATTTTTCGTTTTAATAAACAAATGCAAAATTTAATAAAGAATGACGCAAATATTACTAACAAATATATGATGATACAAAGAAAACTAACTACACAAAACAAACATAATAGATGACGAAGCTCACACAAAATATAACTAGAGCCGAAGCATAAAGCAACATCATGATGTCATGTATACAGCTGAGAGATGCTTCTTGATCTCTCATTTGTCCAAGCAATCAAATGAGGTCAAGCTTCAAAAATATTCCTAAAAGTTCTCTCTTCCCTTTTTGAGCAATGATCAAAACCCAACACTAATGGTCCAAAATACAAATCCAAGTGATCATCCCAAAGCATCCAGTTTTGCTTACTCCTTGAACTGCCATTCTCTTCGGCACATAGGGCAATGAGCTTGGCTCGTCTGCGAGTTTACCCATTTCAATATACAGTGAAGGTGAAACGCGTGGTTGCAAGCTCCCCAAACTGCCCTAACACCAAAACACAACGGTCTTAGACGGGAAGTTTTGTGTGTTTCTATTACCATAAGCAAATAAATTAGCAGTGTTTCAGCCAGCAATAGAGAGAGAGTGTGTCCTATGCAACGAAAGTAGAAGAGAACTTTACTTAGAGGGCAATCATCCCCAGGGAGTTTGCAATCAGGACAGCAACCATCAAAAGCCATCCGACATATCCCACATGTTTCGTCTTGAGCATCCCATGTCCATGAAGCAACTGCATGCCATCTGCTCCCAGAAGAAACAATCCGTTAAAACAATGCAACTCCGCATTGTAAGAGCTCATGTGTTGAAGCTGAGATTGTATAAATTATAAAGATAACACATAAGCTAAAGGGACGAGAAACATACTCTGTTTTTTTTGGGTTGCAGGACATAAGTAGCATAGAAAGTCAAGAACAACAACTTCTTTTTCTTTTTTTTACTTGTGCAACAAAAATCCAAAATGCAGGCATTTTGAACAAACCTAGTCTAATCTATAAGCATTAGTTACGCCGATCACAAGGAGCCTCACAAAATTAACTATTAGTAAGTCATTATTAACTTTTGATCCACAGAAAGCTGAGAAGATGAAGCAAAAATTAAAAGGATACGCAAGATCTTGACTTTCATGGCTTCCTCCTGAGCAAACAAAAACTCTTCACTCAGTTTCACAAACCCTGTTATACACACAACAGAGTAGAAATGAAGTAGTACCTAAAAACAAATTTAAAAGACATATATAGCATACATAATTCGCTACTGTATTTATTTACCTTCCATTAATAAAAAATAAAAAAAAACTGGATTTTGCATCAGAAAAGGCTCACAAACTACTCGCTAATTTGGCAGGGAAGACGATTATTTATGCAATTGGGACAGAAAGAAATCAAAGAATCCATCGGAAAAGCTTTAAATGTACAGATTCCATTTTCTCTCAAATTGATCTTACCAAAGCTTCAAGTCCCAGGGATTCGCGTCCGAGAATCGCCCCTGCACTCCTCCAATTTTGGTTCCAAAGCGTGCCCTAATTTAATCGCTTCTCCGCCAAAAATTACATCGAAGATTTTCTCTCCGAGGGATTCATAGTCTCTCTGGTTCAATTCACTATCAAACCGATTCTGCAACGTAACCGATCTATTGGTTTATTTTATTTAGTTCAATTAGTTTCCCCTTAGATTTTTTTTGTTTTTTGGGTAAAACCTTAAATAACTGGGCCTAGGCTGGGCTTGCTGTAATATTTTATATTTTATGTTTTTAAATTGAATACCCATTAAGAAAAAGAAACAAAAAAAGCCATGATGAGATCATGAGACTAATTTCGATTATCTCGGAACAATTTTTTTTTTTCTTTTTTTTTCAATTTTTTTTTCTTCCTGCCAATAAGTTACTGTTTCGGTCTGTAATTTTCTTTGATTTCGGTTTCGGTGTATAATTTTCTTGGATTAGATTTTAAATATATCATTTAACTTATAAAATGATTAAAATTATGCATCTAGTCAATATCTGTCTAGCCCTAGAACATCCTGAAGATGTTAATGAGAATGCTTATCAGTAAACGTAATTTTAACAAAATCAAAATAGAGATCTACGTAGAACCTTTTTTGTTTTCTTCTGATTTATGAGGTCCTCTAACTAGAACTATATCGAATATAAAATACACGCTCATTCTTGAATTCCTTGGTCAACGAAGTAAATTTTGATATGATGCTCATTCGATACATGTTTTACCGTTATACAATTTAATTAATTAGAACAAAATCGTCCTTGTAAAGAAATAATCTTTATTTTATAAAAATACAAAATAGAATAGTACTTTGTATAGAAGACATGCACATAAAATGCTAGTCCAAAATGGAAGTATATATTGAAAAGATTTACACATTATCGATTATTCAAAGGTAATGAATGTCTTTTAACCAATTTATTGCTAAATGTTATGGTGTTTTGGTACCGTCAGTTGTTCGTTACTAATTAAGATGGACATTTGTTCATCATCAAATCCAGTCAGAGCCGATCTTAAAATTATCAAGGCCCAAAGCAAATGTTAGCGGCCCTTATCAAATATGACATAAAATTTATAAATTTTTAAAAGCTCAGCCTCGACGGCATCTCGAATTCACATTCCGGTTATTTTGCATTTATTGGTTGACAACTTTTTGAAGTGTATCTTCAATCCGATCAAGTCCGAAGTTTTCTCGAAGATCTCTCGCGATTTCATCTTATCGAGCTTTGTTTATGCTTATGTTTGTTTCATCCACTTAGTTTTAAATGAAAATTATCGTGTATCGAGCTTTTTGGCAAAGAGCCTTTTAATACCATGTAGTGTACTTCTGTATTAATCTAATGAAATTATGGTTTGCACACAAAAAAAAAAAAGAACTACAATTGGTTTGGTTTTTTATATTGGAACGTTCAATTCGTTTAAGTATTGGATTTGGCAATCCCTATAAAAATAACTACAAAAGTGGGAATTTTTTTTTTGGCATGTTCGAACATTCGACCTTAAAAACGAACTCCAATGCAAAAATCAGAAACCGTAATTGAAAACCGGAAAATGTTATATATTGGTTTCCAGTTTCTAATTGCAAACCCGAAAATCTGTTATTATTTTTTGAACTATAATCTTCGTGTTTGTATTGTCTTTTTATTTCTCAAGATTCTCATTATTAAAAAATATATTTTACTACATTTGAAACTTTATTTCTCCAACAAAATATTATTGAATAATAAAAAGAAATTATATTGCCCGGAAAGATATAGTATTTGAATAGATCTTATCGCATTGTATTTCGTCGTAGTAATACATAAATACATGAATCTATTCATCAATTGACCAAATCTAGAATCTGCCTTTAAAAATGCAATACTGTGTTCATAATTCAAGATTTACCAGTACTAAACGCGTTTTTCCCTACTAAATCTTCAGTACTACTAAAAGAGACAATGCTACAAATTTTGATCCAATAACATGTTCCCATTAATATTTTGTATTAATTATTTCCTAAAATATATATTAATTTTAAGAATTATTTATATTCACTGATAAAATATATATATGTTTTAAATACTAATTGGATTCTAATTAAATTTATGAAAAATACACCAAAAATTATAGATACGTTTTGTTAAACTTTTAATTTTCGATATAGTAAGATTTATTACCAAGTGTGATCTTATAATCTGACGTTAACAAAATAACAATACAAGCTGGCCACAAAATATTCTCCCATCTTTAAAAAAAAAAAAAAATTCAACTTCCACCCTAAATTACAATTTGACGTTTAAAAAATATCATCTGATTTTATGTCTGTAGACCTCAAATGTTAAGTTATGAAAAAGCTATACTTCACCCATGTATTGTAAGTTCTTAACTTTAACCTAGGTATAATATATAGATACAAAAGGACGAGATTTAGGACTATGACTTTCAGAGAATTATCTCTACAATGCTTAGTTCGTGGTTACTTTACAAGTCAATAACCCACATTCAAAGTCTCTAATAAGGAAAAATTATCATAGAAATGTATTCAAAAGAATCTTTGACCTACTTATAAAACCAAATCTTTAGAAGTTATCCCAAATACCCACAATTATTTGTTTTTAAACAACCGTAGAATTTTTACTAATGCGATCCGGTTTATATAACCCACTTTATTATAGCCTAAGTGAGTAAGAAAATTAAAAAATAAATTAAAAAATAAATAAATAGATTCGCAACTTTATTGGTTGTAAATTAATATTTTTATTTTTTTGACTAGCTAAAATAAAAAAATAAAGTCTCTAATTAAAAGAGACAAATCTTCGTACCCCTCCATCACTATATAACACAACACATCCATGAACTCGAACACAAACATTATCAAAGAAAAAAAAAGAGAGAAAAATCCATCATGACGAGGAAGAAGGTGAAACTTGCTTTCATTTCAAACGATTCGTCGAGGAAAGCAACCTTTAAGAAGAGAAAGAAAGGTCTGATGAAGAAAGTGAACGAGCTCTCGACTCTATGCGGTATCACTGCCTGTGCCATCATCTACAGCCCGTACGACTCCAACCCCGAGGTGTGGCCATCGAATTCCGGTGTGCAAAGGGTAGTTTCGGAGTTCAGGTTGTTGCCGGAGATGGATCAACACAAGAAAATGGTGGACCAAGAGACCTTTCTGAGACAGAGGATCGCCAAAGCGTCCGAGCATTTGAAGAGACAGAGGAAGGAAAACAGGGAGCTGGAGATGACTGAAGTCATGTTCCAATGTTTGGTCGGAAACATGGGGATGTTTCATCTGAATATTGTGGATCTTAATGACTTGGGTTATTTGATTGAGCAATATCTTAAAGATGTTAATCGCAGGATCGAGATTTTGAGGAATTCTGGTATGGAGATAGGCGAATCTTCCAACGCTGCTGCGGCTGCGGCTGCGGCTCCTTCTGAAGGGATTGGATCCTTGGCGCTTGTGGCGGCTCCTTCTGAAGGGACTGGATCGTTGGCGCTTGTGGCGGCTACAACCGCTCCAGCCGCCACGGTTCATGAGGTGGGTTCTTCCTCCTCATCCGCGGCTTTCTTTAACCCTATTCACCAGCATCATCATCAGCATCATCTGCAGCAACAGTTTCGTCATCCGGCGACTCCACATGTTGGATTCTATGAGCAACATCGGAATCTGAATCTGAATCAGAGTCATAATCAGAACCAACAACAATGGTTTATGGAGATGATGAACCATCCTGAGCAAATGAGTTATGCGGCTGACCAAATGGGGTTTCCGTTCATGGACGATAACCACCACAACCGCAACCACCACCACCATCATCACCACCATCAGGTCCACCAACCACAGCAGCAGGGAGATTCCTCCTCCTCTCCCGCAGGCGCCAGCTCAAGCAGTATCATCCCCGTTACCAGTCCAAATTTTACCAATAATATATGGTTCCGTTAGGGTTTCCACATTCTGATTACCACAAAATAATAATTTATTCTCAAGTTTTTTTCTTGTTATAAAACCTGCATTTCTTTAAGTTGTCGTTTCTGTTATGATTCTGGTTCTATTTGTCATGATTATAGTTTTTTTTTTTAATAAATATTTTTGCATAAAGAGTAGCAAGGAAGCTTACATTTTACAATATTAGCCCAATTTACTAATTGGCCCAACAACCCAAAAGAACCCAAAAGAAGACCCCAGCCCACATTAGTAATTAAACTAAATCCAATTGACGATAACCAGTTTGTTCGTAACCAGAAGAGAAAAGAACTGGTCGGTTTCTAACCCTAATTTTGTCACCGATGAGAAGGAGCACTTGGAGCAGTTCATAGAGAAATAGCGCCGGAGAACATCTGAGTGTTACAAAACTTTTTATCAAAAACAAAAAACAAAAAAAAAACATCAGAATGCTCTGTTACTTGCGTCACACACTCATCTCAACTGGAGCAGACAGAAACATCCTCTTCAGCGAATGATGTGCTACAAATGCTATCAAATTTTTTTCTTTGTCTTCTCTTTGCAGCTTTTGTCTTCTCACGTCTATGCTTTTTCCTCTTTTGTTTTTTCGAAGTCACTTCAACATTGCTATTAACTGGTTCATTATCTTTTCGAAGCAGCAAATGACAAATTTTTTTAGTAAATCGTCTTTGAATCTTTGAATAAGAAACTAATTTCAACTCTAATTAAAACCATAATCAAATTTCTCTTACTTTCATCAGTTACAACAGATGCTTCATCGGAAAAATGGAATGCAGAGTTGGTTGGAGGCAAGTGAGCCTGGGGAAAGAAAAAGAGTGATGCAGAGTTGGCTAGAGCCAGCAAATCTCTAAAAGGCAAATGGTCGTTATTCCCAACGAATCTCCTGCATGTATCACTTCCATAAGAAATTACCCAACACTAATCTTTGAAATTTCCGAGATTTAGAACAAAACACTTACCCTTTCGCTCCCTGATTCCGTTTAGATTGTTCATCCTCCGTAGTTGAGTACATCGGAGAAATTGGCTTCATAGGTGTCTGGGGGAATCCATGGATTTGGATAAGTAGCGACATGAACGACGATTAATCCGTTAGGTAGAAGACGACTTTTCAGATTCACAACAAAATTAAAAAGAAAGGTAAAACACACCAAAAAAAAAAAAATCAAAATCAAAGTAAGAAAATTTACCGGTGGACTCAATGGCGGAGATCAAAGTGATAGAGAGGTAGCTTGTGAGGACAAGAACACCGTTGCTTCGTCTGTTATCTCTTGGAAACGATGAAGATGAGGAGACAAACTTATATAGAAAAAAGCAAAAAGCAGTTAAAGACACGTAACATAGCAAAAAGCAATTAAAGACACGTAACATAGCAAAAAGCCTAGAGTTAGGAACACGTGTCCACCAAAAAGACACGTAATATAAAGAAAATAACAAAAAAAGCCTTTTTGGCCTTAACGTACAAAGAAGGAGAGAACATGTGCTTGTCAATGTAATTTTTATATAGGTGTTTATTTCAGTGCGAGAGTTCGTTCGGTTGGTTGCAATTTTTTTTGCAAAATTATTTATAAAAAAATAATAATTCTTTTCTATCAATTCTCCAAAACTATAGGAAAGTTGATATGAAAAGTTATTATTGTAATCATCAGCTTATTTCTTCTTCTCTAACATTTTTCATTTTTCTCATTCGTTTCTTTTTTTTCTTCTGGAAATGTATAACACTAGATTTTGATCCGCGCTATGCGCGGAATAATTTTTAATTGAAATAAACTTATAAATTTAAAGTTTAATAATTCAGTTATTACGGTGAGATAAAGTTTGTATTTTTTTATGTATTAAAATAGTTTTACGAACAAAATAGATGTGCACATATTAGTATTTGTGAACTTTAGTTATTATAACTCGGACATAAAACACATAATATTTATTTATCACTTAAACATTTGTTATGTTGGATATTTTTTGTTTTATAGTTTAAAATATTTATTATGTTAGAACTTATTTTATATCTACTTCTCTTTTTTTTTATTTTGCCTTTATCAAACTCATGAATATTTTAATGGCCCACAAACCAAATGGGCTAACACCGATCAGCGTACTATGTAAATTAAAAAAAAAAAAAACAAAGAAAATAATATACATGTAATGAAAAGAAAAGGAGATAAAAGGATAAGGACCATAAAACTCATTTGTAGACAACAAAAAAAAGAGACAAATCTAAGAAAGGATTAAGGGCCACAAATACTCATTTGGCGACAGTGGAAAAAAAACAAACAAAAGCAGATCTAGAAAAGAAAAGTATCTTCCTCTCTC
>OVAY01000563.1:0-52320 GCA_900406395.1 Kernera saxatilis
TATCTCTCATAATAAAAGTGTATAGCGGTGAAACTACTATTATTCATTGTCTTTTGAAAAAAAAAATATGTTTATAATATTTTTTATTTTTTCAATTTTCCCAGAAACATAGTTGTTCAAGTTGTTCTAGTTGTACCAAATCATTTGGTTTTTTTAGTTTCATTGTAGATGGGAAACAGAGAAAAAAACTGATTTTTTTTTTTTTTTAAAATAATTATTTTAATTTTAATTTAAAAAAAATAAAATAATAAAAAATAGAAAAGAGTAAAATTGGTAATCAAATTAATTGTAAATGAGGAGGGATATGTAGATTAGAAAGGGTCATGAGAGAAATTTTTTATAACAATAAGGACATATGAGCCTTTGATCCGGCGAAAAGAGAGACACGGAGATACAGAGAGACATGGCAATTAATTTAAAAATCAAACATTTTCGTAGCGTTAGCTTTAATTGTTGGCAAAATCAAAATTAGTAGAGAATTTAATGATCATAGACGACTCGCACCCTACAAGCGATGACGTACACGTGGCAGTATCAACGGAAAATAATGCGTTAGATAAGTAAAGAAATTAACGGCGAGAAAAAGCTGGTCTTTTGCTACTCCTTTCAAACTCTAGAAAAGCTGACTAGTGAGTCTAGTCAGTTTGACTTTGGTACAAGAAGAAGACAGATCAAAGTTTTGGTTTGATTAACTGTTAGCAATTAGAGAATGTGTGGAAAAGGGATCATAGATCATAGCTGAGTTGTTTAATTTCCCCAAAAACTGGCATACAAAACTAAATAAAAACTAGTTTTTGACACACATCCAAATGCTTCGCAAAAACAGTTTCATCCAGACTGTTGCCGACCTCGTCCTCGCCCACGTCCAAACCGACCCCGACCCCGACCACGTCCACGTCCACGGTGACCCCTTCCCCGTTCAGAAGACTGCCCAGTGTTAAACCCTTGGGACTCAGGTTGCATTGGGGAATGCGGGTTAGTTGGTGACTGCGGGATTTGAGACGGTGGACCCGTTACAGGTTGCAGTTGCATTTGGAACTGCGTTGGAGATTGTGGCGGGTGGTTCAACATTTGGTATTGCGGGTTCATTGGGGACAGCAAGTGGGGTTGCATTTGGAACTGTGGCCGGTGCATTTGGGACTGTGGCTGCTGCGTTTGAAATATTTGAGAAGCAAACAGATTAAAATTCAGCTCATTTGGTAATTGCGGATGCTGAATACCGCGACCAATCCCAAACGGTTGTTGGTTGAAACAGTTCTGACCAACTAAAGCAGGCCATGGCGCTGAAGCCTGTCCTGGAAAGAAGTTTAAGCCTCCTGGAATTGACACCTCGCCAGCATTGAACTGCGGTTGAAACATCATTTGATTTTGATTTTGCATTGCCATCAAAGGTATCTGCATTGCAGCTAGATTGGGCATTCCCATCTGATTAGGTATAGGAGGAAGCTGATATGGGTTCTGCTGATTACTCTGGGGTCTCCATGCTCCACCGTTTGGATGAAAACCTTCCATTTGAGGACGTGGCTGATGATTCGAAACTGGACCACTCATTTGAGGATCAGAACGGTTTGAGGTTAGAGAACTCGATCTAT
This sequence comes from Kernera saxatilis, assembly GCA_900406395.1. Classification (NCBI taxonomy): domain Eukaryota; kingdom Viridiplantae; phylum Streptophyta; class Magnoliopsida; order Brassicales; family Brassicaceae; genus Kernera; species Kernera saxatilis. The sequence goes on from OVAY01000563.1 coordinate 1,593, forward strand.
GGTTCTCAGTCCATTCCCCTGAGTAACTGCTTGTAGGCCTTCCAAGATCTCGGTTTTTCTTCTTCTTGTTTCTTGTATTACCGGTTTTTTGGTCATTCATCATCCCTCTCTTTTCCATCTTCTGCATTCTTCTGTATTCGGCTTCTTTTTCATCATCTGAGAACTCAAGCTCGTCTGATATCTCCTCGTCGTTATCTCCAGATGCATCGTAACCTTTCTTCTGCAGTTCCTTGATATTCAGAATATGTTGAGCGAAATCCGCGACGAATGAGACAGGTGTACCTTGACTAATCCCCTCTGGCACTTCGCTCTCTGAATTGAACCTCACAATATAGTAAGGGCACTTTACGGGTCCAAAGATCTCATCCACCAATCCCAATGGCGTTCTTCTTTCAGATATCCAGAGGATAGAACCTTCACTCAAAGGACTATGCTTTTCCATTCCCTCAACTATTACTTGTGTGCTCATTACCTGTAAAATCACAAATCACACGGGTTTACTTTGAGCAGCGGATAGCCAAGACACCAAACAGAGAGGCAATAACATACAAGTAGAAGTAATATTTATGATACCGAAAGAACAACTCCAACAGGAAGCATGGCATGATGCGTTTCCAGAGTGACATCCACAGCTGGAACTGGAGGAAGCTCCTGCAAAAGTTAAAAACGAAAAAAATATTTCATAATGTACTCAACTAAAAGAAGGCTTCTAGTCGTAAAGAGTAATGCCAAATAGCCTGAGGATGGTACATCTTTTTCTTGTTTCAAGTTTTAATCAACACTCTACAAAGATAATGGATCGTACTTCTTTCAAGTAAACAAAGCTTGGGCATTAGAGTTAGATACAGTTACCAAAGGTTTAGAAACGAAAAAATCAACCACTAATAGCTATGAAATGTGAAAAGCTGAAGCATAGGTACCTTGAGCTCATTCTTTGACCTTATAGGTTCTTTTGCTTGCAAACCGAGGTCCTCGTCTTCATCGCTCCAAGCAATCATCTCATTCACTTCATCATCATCATCATCATCATCATCAACCTCATTTTCGTCATCCTCATGCTCCTCATCTACACTCTCTATCTCGCCCTCTTCCAGTTCCCCTGCCACACCATCCTCTTTCCCCATGACCATTTGATCCTGAACCTTCTTCTCCTTATTTTCCTCCTCATCACTCTCATCTTCGTCACTGCTACTACTATCACTAGCGCTCGAAGAAGAGCTCGAGGTTTCGCTCTCAGACTCGATAGAATTAGATTTCCCCTTAGCCCCATCACTCTTCTCTTCATCATCCATGGTTAAAGTAACCTTCTCCAGCCCTAGCTCAATAGAAGACGCCATTGACTTAGAGTTGTCAGAAACAACAGGTTCTGACTCTTTCCCTGCTGGTTCAGCCACACCGTTAAAATGTGCAGACATGTCATCACAAAGCTTGGGCTCTACCTCAATCATTGACTCAGACTTGATCGAGCTCACTCCAGTCTCCCCAGACATGCCATCACAAAGCTCATGCTTTACCTCAATCATCGACTCAGACATAATAATTTCTTCAGAAATGTCACCACAAAGGTCGGATTTTACCTCAATCGACTCAGACATAACCGTAATCTGATTCTCCGAACGCATATCTTCGCTAACAGTAACGCCTTCTTGACCCATCTCCATTTCGTCTTTAAAAAAATCAAAGTCCGTATCCTCTATGCTAAACTCTTCAATATTCTGATTACTCTCCAACCAGTTGCAGGAATCGAAATCCAGAAAGGAATCGATGGAAGGGAAATCAAGAGTGTCCTTGAAAGCTTGTACCTTGGGGTCTTGATCGATTACTTGGACTGATAGCTCTTCTTCTTCAACGGTTTTAGATAGTTTAGCGGGAAATCCAACCATGGCAAGAAGGGCAAGAAGAGGGAGCTCGAAGAAAAACCAGCGAAGGAAAGTGAAAGAACATGACTTGGAGAGTAAAAGTTGTGGCTAAGTTATAAAGGCAGCGACTTGAGCAAAGGCGCGAGGGTTTATCGCAGGTACGTTAGGATTTTAAGAGTAGAGTATAGTAAAGCACTCTGTTTGTGCCATTGCCAATTAGGGTTTTAGCTTCCGTTCCTCTCTCCCTCCATCTACTATTCTATTTTATTTGTCGTATATATTTATATCAAACATTACAATATGCAAGTCATTTGGATTTATGCTCGGGAAAATTCTTTATAAAATGTACCAAGTTAAATCATATTTTTTAAGAAAATTAATCTGTAATTGGCAAAGGTTTTAGTTCAAAGGTTTGCTTCTGTAGTCAAAGGGTCAAAGGTTTTAGTTCAAAAATAATTTGTAAATTGATGAATCTTATTACAAAGGTCATAAAGTTTTTTGATTAAATAAGAGAATTTGTTCTTTAACAAAGATCATAAATTGGCAAAGGTTTTTGTTCAAAAATATGGTTTTACGGGAGTAAAATCACCAAAAAAAGGTTTATTATTTTACAAAATTAAATATAAAAAAATTGCAAATTTGTGCTTTTTTTTTACATCTTAAGTTTATTTTGTTGGTTGAAGACAATCACAAACAACTTATGATCACATATTTTTCATCGTTTAATTATTCCGATTTGCTAACTTGATTATTTTTCAATTTTCGATTAGTTTAAAGTACCTAACTTGGAAGAAGTGTTCACCGGTGATTGTGGCGCCTCCGATGAATCTCATCCTGAAGCGCCATTCTAGTCAACACTCCTCTCTCTGTCTCATCCCGTCAATTTCATCCTCTTCTCCAACGAAACCATCTCGGATCCTGGAGCTCTGTAAATCGGGTCGGCTCACGGACGCCATTCGGATCCTAAACTCAACAGACTCGTGTGAAATCTCTGCGAAGCCGAATCTCTACGCGGCTCTCCTTCAAACATGCACCAAAGTCTTCTCCTTTATCCACGGCCTTCAGTTTCACGCCCATGTTGTCAAATCTGGTCTGGAAACAGACCGTTACGTTGGCAACAGCTTGCTCTCCCTGTACTTCAAGTTGGGACCTGATATGAGGGAGACACGGAGAGTCTTCGACGGGATGTTCGTCAAAGACGCGATCTCGTGGACTTCGATGATGTCTGGATACGTCGCGGGTAAAGAACACGTTAAGGCGCTTGAGATGTTCTTTGAGATGGTGAGTTTTGGCTTGGAGCCGAACGCGTTTACATTGTCTTCGGCAGCTAAGGCTTGCTCTGAGATCGGAGAAGTCAGCCTAGGGAGGTGCTTCCATGGTGTTGTTATTACTCGTGGGTTTGAGTGGAACCATGTTATCTCTAGCACATTGGCATATATGTATGGTGCGAATCGAGAACCAGTAGATGCACGCCGGGTGTTCGACGAAATGCCTAAACCAGATGTTATTTGTTGGACAGCTGTAATCTCTGCGTTTTCGAAGAACGACTTGTACGAGGAAGCTTTGGGACTTTTTTACGCGATGCATAGGGGAAAAGGGTTGGTGCCTGATGAGTCTACATTTGGAACGGTTTTGACAGCTTGTGGTAATCTGAGGAGGCTGAAACAAGGGAAGGAGATTCATGGGAAGCTTATTACAAATGGGATAGGCAGCAATGTGGTGGTCGAGAGTAGTCTTCTAGATATGTATGGTAAATGTGGATCGGTACGGGAAGCTAGGCAAGTGTTCAATGGGATGTCTAAGAAGAACACCGTATCTTGGTCTGCTTTACTCAGCGGATACTGTCAGAACGGAGAGCATGAGAAAGTGATTGAGATGTTCAGGGAAATGGAAGAGAAAGATCTCTACTGTTTCGGGACTGTTCTTAAGGCGTGTGCTGGTTTGGCAGCAGTAAGACTTGGGAGAGAAGTTCATGGCCAGTACGTGAGAAGAGGATGTTGTGATAATGTGATTGTGGAATCGGCTTTAGTTGACGTGTATGGGAAATCCGGGTGCATAGTTTCTGCTACTCGTGTGTACTCTAAGATGTCAGTTAGAAACATGATAACTTGGAACGCAATGCTATCTGCACTGGCTCAGAATGGAAGAGGTGAAGAAGCTGTCAGTTTCTTCAATGATATGGTTAAAAAGGGGATAAAGCCTGACTACATCAGTTTTATCGCGGTTCTCACTGCATGTAGTCATGCGGGTTTGGTTAACGAAGGACGAAATTACTTCGCGTTGATGGCTGAGAGTTACGGGATTAAACCAGGTACTGAGCATTACAGTTGCATGATTGACCTTCTAGGCCGTGCAGGTTTGTTTGAAGAAGCAGAGAATCTGTTGGAGAGAGCAGAGTGTAGAAATGATGCGTCTCTGTGGGGAGTTCTGCTTGGACCTTGTGCTGCAAATGCTGATGCCTCTGGTATTGCAGAGCGGATTGCAAAGAGAATGATCGAGTTAGATCCAAAGTACCACATGAGTTATGTGCTTCTAAGTAACATGTACAAGTCGGTAGGTCGCCATAGTGATGCACTCAAGGTTCGTAGGTTGATGGTGAGAAGAGGAGTAGAAAAGACAATTGGACAGAGCTGGATTGATGCTCATTAGAAAGCTATAAAGGTTCCTATCCCTCTAGAGATCTTGCTTTAGCATATATGAAGAAATGGTTTTGACAACTTTAAACCACACAATTTTGCCTTGAGGTCTCCATGTACTCGATTTAGTCTTTACAAAGTAATTCCAACAAAAAAATTTGCCAGCCTAGACTTTGCAGAGAAAAGGGGTTTGTGTCAATTTTTTTTGTGGAGGATTCAAGATTTAACCTCAAGCCACCGTTGATACATTTTCCAGCAAAGCGTGTTGTCTTCAAAGTGCACGCATCAAGGTCGATTTTGTAGCTTCACGCTTCATCTCTGCAGCTTTGCCACTCCCTCGGAAGTATGCATATACTTGCTGAAAATCGAATATTGCATTTTGTGGGTTAGAAAAACAGACGGATTGAAGTGAGTTACAATTGCTGAGAAATTCTGGAGTAGAAGAAGTTGAGAAACCTGAATGACCCAGATATTGAGAAGTGTTTCGATGCAGAAGAACCCCGCACCAATGAAATACAAAATCTGTGAAGGAGAAAAAGAAGAAAATTTGGTAAGATTGTCACAAGCCGAAGTCAAGTACTTATAAATCGGCAGAAAAGGTACTTACCCCGACTGCAGGATTAGTAGTTAGAAGCTCAAGTGCTGGCAAGAAACCTCTGTCCACAAAATTAACAATACATGGAATCAGATGGAGTTCATCAGAGACTCAAAAAGTTTTATCACCTTCATCATAAGACAAATCGGTAAAGAATGTTAAAAGAAAAAGGTTGATTCAGATGCTTTCATATAGAAGAAAAGTCTTACGTGAGAGACTTTCCTTGAAAGATGACTGGTGGAGCAACTGCAGCAAAGCCGCAGAATGCAATGTGAAACTGTAAAGTTCAAGACAGTGTAAACATCGAAAGCTTAGTGGTTTTATTTTTCCATGGCTTCCTGAAAAAAAAATTGATCCAGAGGAAATCTACCAATGGGGATGCGATTTATCTTACCACGTAAAACAAGAAAAAGGTTCCAAACTTCAAGGCACTATCAGTTCTGCAATAGGTACGTACACATTGTATTATTGACTCATTTAATATATATAAGAGATCTTTTCCCGATGTATCGTGTTCCCGAGCAAGTTCCAGCATATACTTATAGAGCTGATTTTACCTGGTAGCTCGGTAAAGAGGACGATACCATAAGACGTAAGCCCCAGGGACCCCAGCAATGAAGTAGATTATTGAGAGAAGCCATATGGTGGGACCTGATTACAAAAGGAAAAATCACATCAGATGAATCAACATGATCAGAGGAACTAACAATATGAATCTGATGATTTTGGTAAAAACAGCAACCTTCTCCTTTGATCCAAGCTACAGTTACTGCCACAATATTCCACAAGAGACATCCTATTAATCCTGCATATATAGTTCAATAAATTTAGTCTTTGAACCTTTGTCTGGACAGATCGAGGATTTGTTGCAGCGGACTAAGGCGTGTTTTACGTACCTAACAATGTGGTGAATGCGACGTACTGGATCTTCTGTAAGTGAATCGGAATCTCATTTGGAATGTCATGATGAATTAGAGGGAAAAACTCTGGCCAATTCTTCTCCTCAATGACAACTCCAGCTGCCAAAATCGTATCAGGTTCGTTACGGAAACCCAAAAAAAGGCCATTTGAAAATGTATGAAAAAGATAGAGAAGATTGTTTACATCGCGCTATTGCATCTTCTCTTCTTTTAAGCTCCTGCATTACGATGAAAAGAAGACCGTTTAATACAATTCACATGGAAACTGTAGGTCCCGAGATTAGCTTGGATTTTCGACCATGGAGAGACTCAGTTACCAGAAATTACCTGCTCTTTCCGCTTCAATTCGTTCTCCTTAGCCTGGAGCTCCATCTCTTTAGCTCGAAGATCCTTCAAACCGAAACAGCAAAAATGAGACTTGCCGTTTCATCTAACCAGATTTTGAGCAAACATGAAAGGTAAATGCAGAAGGTATTGAAGTGTTGGTACCTTGCCGGAATCCAAAGGGATATCGACGGTTGCACCACGATCATAAGGTTCCGGTGGAAGTGGCTTGAGATAGGAGTTACTTGCAGGAGGAACACTTGTATGATTCTACAAACGTATAAGATCAAGGCCAAATGAATAGAAGATTACAGAGATATCAGACATTAATTCTAGATTCAAGAAACAGAGCTCTTTACCGCGAAAGGATTGATCTCTTCGTCAGCAAATGGATTAGGATCGTGTCGTGCCATTATTTGAGATCGTTTGTTTTATCAGATCAAGAAACTATTCAAGAAAGAGTTTTGGAGGTCGTTGGATTTTGACAGAAATCGAAAATGGGAAGAAAATGGTTTCAACGAATGGCTACTTTGTAGTCAGAGAGAGAAAACCAAATCAATGGCATTGTGCGCGCGAGAGAAATCGAAGGCATTTTAAAGGGTGCTCGCTTCGTTTGTGTTCATCAAAATTTCAACAGCTATTAAACAGGAAATTTTCCAATTTGGTTTTTGGTTCGGTTTACTGAATTTATTCGGTTTTGTAAGGCGTTCAATTGGATTGTCAACGAAATAGGGAAATACATAAACGGATTTTGGACTTTTCGGTTTGGTTTTCAAATTCGAATTTTCAGTTTGGTTTGGTTTGGTTCGATTTGGTTTTGGTTAAGAATTGAACACGTGTACTTTCAACGTTCCCTGAGCTAATCCTAGTCGAAATGTTTGAATCCGAACTTTGCGATTAGTGGCATATAAGTCACAGGTCACAACTTCGCCTGTAACAATCGAACAGATCATTCTATTGTTAGTTTATCACTACATTAAAGGGAGACACCTACAAAAACTAATTAATAAATCATTATTATAATGTTTCGGCTTAAACATGTTAACAAGCAAGGCACACACCAAAAGACTGAGAAAAAGAACCCAAACCGGAAATTAAACCGGTTAATTTTTAAATTGGTCAAAAAATCCATGAACTTTAGACGTCGATTGTTACAAACTACTTTCCAAATTTGTTTACAAAGAGCAAAACACAAGTTCTTCTTTCCGTTTGTGTGTGGTGCTTACAAATAAAAATTATGTAACTAACGAAAAAAACAAAAATTGCTTAAGATTTTTAAAACTGTGGGTTTATTTAGGTTAAAAACTACGTATTAGAATGTAAGCGTAAACTTAAACGCAAACAAACAATTTAGGCTTTAAAAGTCAGAATCAAAGGTTTCAAGTAAAGTCCTAAACTTGACACGCCTTTTGACACTACCCATCCTCTCATAACCAATCCCAATTTTGCTATGCATTAGCTTCATAGCTAAATCTGATTTCCCAACTTTCCTCAAAGCATTGATCATTACAGTACGGATCCTCCCAGGCACTTCTCTTCCTCTCTCCGTAATCCCATCAGCCAAGTTACAAGCTTCCTTAATTCGACCAGCTTTACACAATGTATTAATCATATCTTCACAAGCTGCATCAAGAATCACACCCATAGGAGCTAACTCATCCAAAATCTTACACGCTCTCGCCACTTTTCCCGACAAACAAAGCCCAGTCGATAAAGCCCTGAAGCAAGCTGCGGTTGGTGTAATACCTTTGTCGATCATCATGTCCCAAAGCTTTAACGCCTCTTCGTTTCTATGTTTTCTAAACATTCCGCTTATGAGTATCGTGTATGTATATACCGTTTGATCACAACCTTCTTCTTCCTCCATTCTCTTAAACAGCGCTAACGCTTCATCGACTTTCCCAGACTTTGTAAAAGCATCGATTAGTGCATTGTAACAATATGAATCCCTAGTGCATCCCTTTTCAGACATCTCTTCGAAAAGCCTCTCAGCTTCATCTACTCGACCTGCTTTTCCTAAACCGTCGATAAGACTAGAATAAAACATCGAATTGATAGCCAACCCGTTACACCGACAAGTCTTGAAATAGTCCAATGCCTCTTCCACTCTCCCGTTTTTACACAAACCGTTCACCACGACGGAATAAGTTACCACGTCGGGTTTCAACCCTTCATTTATCATTCTCTGTAAAATCCTTATCGCGTCTTCAACATTTCCACGTTTTGCATAGCCATCTATCAAAACAGTGTATATAGCTACATTTGGTTTAGAACCCTTACGGATCATATTCTCGAAAACAGCATACCCTTCATTCAGTTTCCCCTCCTTGCAAAGTCCTCCAATCACTAAACTAAACGCATGAGGCGGGACTTGAATTCCCTTCTCATCCATTTCTTGATACAAAGCCACACAAGAACCAAAGTCGCTATCTGCATAACATGCCTGGATCATTGTCATATACGTAATCTTATCAGCCTCAAGGCCTCTCGTCTCCATATCTCTAAGCTTCTCCAGAGCTTTCTGTGTCTGCCCTGCCTTACAATAACCCTTGATCATCGTGTTATAAGTCACAACATCTGGTTTGATCCTGCCACTTTCCATAACCTCAAAAACGCGCTCTGAGGATTCAATGAACATGGAGCTCACTAATCCGTTCATCAAAAAGTTATAAGTATACAAAGTGGGCTCAATCCCATTCTCTTTCATTTTGCGCCACGCCCACAACAATTCCTCCACCATTCCAAGCTTTCCAAAACTCTTAATCAGAGAATTCGCAGCAGAAACACTCATAGGAAACTCCATTTTCCTGATTTCACCACTGACAAACCTAATCCTATCCACATCTTTTGCAAGAGCCAATACATCAACCAGTGAGACATAACACTCGAGCTTATGCGTATACTTCTTCTGCTTACCACCCCAACAGAAGAAACGCCAAGCAATACTGGGTTTCTCGCGAAGCTCATCGGATTTCAGAACAAGCGAAACAAAATTGGGCGATAGTTTAATAAGGAACTTACGGCAGAAACCGTCTAGATTTAATTCCATGGAAGCCGAACCATCGAGAAGGTTGAGAATTTGGCTTACCCATGGAGATGGCTGGAGATTACGAGTCGAATTCACCAAATCGGAGACATCGTTAAAGGGTTCTATCCATTCGGGAGGAGGAAGTGAAGTGCTACTGAACACCCACCTAACACTCGTTCCGGAGCTCGACAGAGCGAAACACTCTGAATCATCCGACGAAAAGTCGCCATTTTTGTACGGACGGAAACATTTTGAAGAACTGATCGGACGATTCAGAAGAGCTACAGAAAAGGGCTTCCGGGAAAATCTTAGCATCGGTAATTTCGTCAGCCGGTGCGGCAACGACATGGGTCACAATAGTATGATAGTACTCTCGAACACTAAGTAGTTTTGATTTTAACTTTATCTAGGGAAATTGGTAACAAATGGTCCCATGGTCTAGCGGTTAGGACATTGGACTCTGAATCCAGTAACCCGAGTTCAAGTCTCGGTGGGACCTTTGTTTTGTTGCACAAAGTTTCGTTTTTGGTTTAGAGTTCTTTGCATCAAGCACATTTACATATGCTTTTTGGATTCCATTCAGGGGATTGATTGAGGAATCCAGATTAGGATTTCACCTGAAGCAATACAAAGACAATCGAGCTGAACCCTATAAATCTCACAATGCTCAGGCATAAAACGTAACCAGAAGACTTTTTTTTTTTTGTTCTCCGAACAAAATCAGTTACTGAAAACAAGCAAAAGCCATGTCTCAAGTCTTCGGTTTTTCTCCAGAGAATCTAGGAAGCTGAACAAGGGAGTTCACTCGAGTAACGCCTTCTAGTCCCGACCACTTCTGTTCTCCTTCCGTCGTTTTCTCCTTCTCTGCATCATCAGTCTCTGCATTCAATTTACTGTAACTGTTGTTTTCTTGATCCGTTGAGGATGATCTGACTGTGACGTTTCTCTGAAGACACGGTTCTGTTCTCTGGCTTTCATCTGACTCTACTATGTTTGTTGCTGAAGAGAAGCCTTGTTCTTCGTAATCTGATGACTCTGAATCCATTTTCCCGTCTAGAAACAAACACACAACTGCACAATCGTCCATTTTCGAAGTCGGGTACTTTAGCTTCCATTCGCGTGCAGCTGAATCTACCACTAGCCTAGCCGCTGATGCTCGGCTTGAAGCGGACGCTACGACTTCAACCACTTCTTCGTTGCTTAGCACATCCCATACCTAGCAAAACAAAGCTTAGAACCATCAGTAAAAGCAATTCATCTTGAAAATCTCAATCCTCAGAAGGCTGAAAAAGTTCAGTGCTTTACTCCATCTGAGGCCAAAACAATGAACTGATCTCTATCTGTAAGAACACGGTGAGAGAACTCGGGTATCGAAATCACACCGTAGTCTTTCAGACAGAAATCACCAAACGCCCTAGCCATGGCTAATCCAGGAGCATTATCAAATGGTAGCCAGACTCGTGGCACCTCTGGCTCGTCTTCTAGAGCAAAAACCCGACCTTTACACTGTTTGATCCTCTCTGCTTCCCCTATCAGAACCAAACAAGTAACAACATTTCAAAAATCAGACAAAATGAGGATTAAAGTAGAGATGAAAACAAATATCGCAAAATGTTGTTGATGCATAATACTTGGTAAGTCAGGCTTCAAGTCAACTGTTAGCTGAATTGCAACCATGGAATCGTTGCTGTCTTTGGATCCAAGTATCGCCCGAGAATCCCCGATGTTTCCCATGAATAGATTTGACCCCTGAAACAATCAAAACAGATCAAAACCGATACTTGGACCAAAACGGAAAGCCCGAGGAAAACCGATTTTGAAGTGAAAACATAGAGATCTTTTGTTTTCAAGATTACCTGTTTAATGATTGTAACAGCAGTGCTGCCACTGCAGAAGCATTCCACATTAGGATGGGATCGCAGTTCCTTATCCATAGCACTGAATGATTTCAAGAAAGCTTCTTCCCATAAGAAATTCAATTTATCCTCCTCACTAGATTCTTCCTTGGCAGCTTCTTGGCTATCGGATTTGCTTGTACGAGTTCCCGTGGATCCGTTTTGCTTCGACTGAATTGAATTCAGGAAAGACAGTAACTTCACAGGCAATGATTCTCTCACTTTCCGAGAAACAAGATGACCATGAGGACCATGTCCATCAAAAACACCGCAAAATGTCACATCTTTCGACATAAAATCCTACAAAAATACATCAAAGCCTGGTTACTGGGGAAACACAAAGCTCTAATAAACATCATTGAGTAAGAAGAAGAGGAGAAGAAGCTCACTTCCCACACGATCATCGCATCCTGATTAATACCCTTGCGTCCCTGTTGAGTGAAAATGCAAGAACTCCTGCTCTTTCCATTGCTGATGATCCGATTCGGTATGGAAACCAAGTTGTGAAGCGAAACAACGCGGTCTGAAAACGCTCTCCTCCCCAGTTTGCTCCCACAACATCCCATCCCGAGACACGGTCGATGCATAGGCTCTTCATTGCTCTTCGAGACACAACCCCCCATTGGTCAATGCAAGCATACGATATGAATCTGATCGCAGATAGATTGTAAAAAAAAGAAGACAAAAAGACTCCTTTTGTACCAAAACCAGATCCCCAATGTAAATTCTTTACCAACACATTTGGTCAAATCAAAGAGCTTTCACACAAGTTTCTTTTTTCATATTAAATATTCTTTGTGGGCAAAACCTTTTCTTCGAATCTTGGTCAATGATGATGCATGGACCGTGAGCTGAAAACATTACAGAAAAATGATTTACTTAATAGTTTATAGCAAAGTTCCAAAAAAGAAAAGCAGACTCCAACAAGTCATAAAGAAGAAAACCCAGCATGTGATCTTAGCAATAGAATAGAATATATATATTACTAAACAGCCTGTCCTAATTCTTTGTCATTGAACAAGCCTTAAGACTCTTATTGCTCCATTTCACTAATCCTTGAGAATAAGTTAATCAAAATAAGAATCAAAAGACAGGAAAACAGAAAAGGCATACAAATCGAGAACAGAGTTTCCCCATATGTGTTATAGGCACATGAATCCAGACGATTGTTATGGGGAAAATTTAAAGATGAAATCATGAAACGAGTTTCAATACAACTGATGCCCCCCCAAAAAAAGAACAAACAACTTTTCAAGAATCATGGTTTAAGTGTCTGATCCTAACCCTGCATCAGAATTCTTCACGATTGTTTTTTATAACCTGCACATAATCATACACATTTCATTTCATTGCTATTTCTCATACAGTTACTCGCTTAAATAGTCAAATTTCTTTCACAATTTCCAGTGAGAAACAGAACTGATAATGCAAATCCCCAAAGCTTTATCTGAGTAGTGAGAGCTGAAATCTCATGAAGCAAAAGAGATAATCTCAAATGGGTTCTACATACAGACATATATACGAATGCTCCAACCAGCCTTGAAGCATAACAAAACCCTAATTGTGAAAACCCAGATACTTGTAAATGTCTAGGGACAGGGGAATTTCATGATTCTTTAATAATTTTCAACTTTCTTCGTGGAGATTCTATTGAAACCCTTAAAAGAAAAAAGGAGGGGTTTTTAAGTGGAAAAGCGATTCACTTTTCAGAAATCCGATTTCGATAAATGGATCTGAGGAAGTTATGTACTAGGTAGCCCAAAACAAGTGCAGAGTGAGGAAAGTTTTTTTTTTTTTTTTGCTAAACAAGAGTGAGGAAAGTTGAAAAGAAGAAACCAAATATCAGAGAAGAAGATCCTACGAAACTCGAAAGAGCCAAGCCAAATGAGATCGATCACACGGTACGAGAGTGAGAAAAACCAAAAAGAGAGAACCAAACAAAAAACCTGAAAATAAAATGTACGGGAACTGAGATCAAAGCAAAAGAACGCACCTTTGGGGATCATGAAACAGTTGGTTCACAGAAGAAGAAGAAGAAGAAGAGAGAGTTTGTGATTGTGTAGTTGTGGTTGTAGTTGTAGACTAGTCGTAGTAGAAGATATGGGTGAGAGATCTCATTAACTCAAGGAAGCAAAGAAGCAGATATAAAAGAGAGAGAAAAACAAAGAGCTTCCCCACAGAATCTTTTCTGGTTCTCGCTTCTTTCGTGAAATATCAAATCAACGCTTGCATGCTATTAATTGGTATTAACTTTCTAATTTAGCTTTGATATTTATTTACCAAGAAAATAGCAACCCAATGATCAAATATGTAAAATATAATTAGTCAATTATGATTAATATGCGCATTTTCCTTTTGGAAGTTATAATACAATAACTACATGTGAGATTATCGCTAACAAAAGAACTATGTGTGATTATAGCAAATATCAATTTTTTTTAGAGATTTTCATACACTTTCATAATCGATATGGTTAGTTTTTATTTTGTTTACTTTTTTGAGAAGGTGTCCTAACTAAAGCGAGACGGCAAAAGAGACGAGAATTAAATGGGCAATTGCAACTTTGCAAGACTGATGTGTTTGTTCTTCAACCTTTTTCTCCATATACATCGTCTTTTCTTCAATTTCTATAGAAAGATATAGACACAATTCATGTTATAGGAAAACATTAAAGCCAAAACACTTATTATCAGTTTGTTTTGTTTTTGCATTTTAATTTTTTTGAACAAGAAAAAAAAGAAAGGACAGGTTGGTTGGTAGATAATGAGTATAAATGTGTAAAAATTAGATGGAGTTCACAGCTTCTTTCCCACTTTGTCTTGTTGACAAATCGTTCACGTATTTCCCGCGTAGGCCTTAACTTACGTTTTCTTTTTCCCCTTTACACACTTGGCCAATTAAAGGCAACTTAATTCAAACCTTTTTTTTAATCTTTTTGTTCCAAACTTTTATATATTTTTTTTTTGGATAAATCAAGTCATCCTTTTCAACACTTAATTTTCTCTAATTTTGTATTTGTTCATCATATTGAAACAGCATTCTTTCATTCTACTAGTTGTATCACATTTATTTGATTTGGAAATGTTATAACTTATTACAACTAGTTACATTACCGACCTTTCTTTGTTTTATAGCTTGACTAAAATTTGTTATTGTTTTCCATCTAAAATTTGTAATAACTTTTTTTTAAAGGGAGAAAAAAGAGGCTCTCATCATAATCATCATCCCATGTGTATGAGTATGAGTATGACAGCAATAGAATGTCACGTGTTGGTGGGTCAATTTAATCAAATGCTATATCCTCCAATTACATTATCAAAACTATACATTGTATACGAAACCAAGGCCACGCAAATGACATCGGATGGGTGGGGTTAAACGTATGGGCTTGAATAATTTAATTTGAACTTATGGGCCTACATTAACAAACGAAGCCCAAAAGTTTTTCTAAAAATAACAATCTAGAGCTGGCAGTGGGACCCATAGAAGATCTACATCTGAGAAACTCATTGTTGGACTTGGATCTTCCATGTCTCATCCTCAAAAACCTTACACAATCTAGATAAGAAGATAAGGGACACGTGTCAAAAAATCCAACACCCCCAAAACGTTTTTTCCAGTTACTAACACACAAAACTCTTCACTCTCTAACACCTTTCTCCGAGTCCCGACAATGGCTTCAGCTTCAGCGACAGCTACTCTTCTCAAACCCAATCCTCCGCCGCATAAATCGATCATCACCGCCTCCGTATCTCCGCCTCTTCCTCCTCCACGTCGCCACCACCTCCTCCGCCGTGATTTCCTCTCTCTATCCGCCACATCAACACTTCTAACGCAACCGATTCCCTTTCTAGCTCCGTCGCCGGCTTCTGCCGCCGAAGACGAGGAGTACGTGAAAGATACGTCGGAGGTGATCAGTAAAGTTCGGACAACGCTCTCGCTGGAGAGGACGGATCCGAATGTGGCGGATGCGGTGGCGGAGCTGAGAGAAGCGTCGAATTCTTGGGTTGCAAAGTACCGGAAAGAGAAAGCACTTCTCGGAAAAGCTTCTTTCCGGGATATTTACTCGGCGTTGAATGCTGTTTCCGGTCATTATGTGAGTTTTGGTCCGACGGCTCCGATTCCGGCGAAGAGGAAGGCGAGGATTCTTGAAGAGATGGAGACTGCTGAGAAGGCTCTCTCAAGAGGAAGATGAAATTACAGTGAGACCTAACAATTTCTTCTTCTCCAATTTCTTGTTCACGGTGAATCTTATTTTCCCGAAATGCCAATCGAAATTATCGAATTATATGAGAAGAGAAACTTGAATCGCTTGTTTATTGTAAAGTACCTAAATGTCCTTCATGATAATTACTTAATTATCATTTATAATAACGAATTCCATTTTCTAATTAAAATGTAGAAATTCCTAGTCTCTATCATTACACTCAAACCGCATTTTTCTAGTGAAACTAAAATATATATATATATATATATATTTTTTTTCAAAATGTTTAGAGAGGAATTATATTTCTTGATTTCTGGAATTTGCTACCAAAAGATCAATATGTATACTAGTTTTCTAGAACTTCGATTACTTTAGATGATTACTGAAGAACTCCAAAGACAATGGATTAAAGTTTGGTCCAACATTTTGTTTATCGGAGTGTCATAACTCATAAGTTCGTTTAATAAAGTTTAAGTTCTGTATGACATAACTCTCTGTGGTAGACTGGTAGTATATATTTTCCTAGAAAAATTGCTTTCACCTTTTGTTAGTTTTGAACTTTTGATAGTAGTGTAAATTACATTTTTTTATTCCTAGTTGGTAGACAATCCCCAAACCTAAAGTTGAGTTTATGGCCCATCTGCAAAGCCCACAAAGTGTGTGGTTTGGTAATTTTAATTTTTGAGTGACCACAACTCCACAAGCATACGATAACATGACCTGCACGTGAACTACCACATGGCTTGTATTTATTAAAAGTTTATATCCATAATCTAATAGTACTCTATATTTTGCTTAGATTTGTTTTTGAGTGTAACCGTAGCTGTTTGCTACATTTTGTGAAGTTCAACGTAATTTAATAGATACACGTGTAATTACTAGTCTACCACAAAACTGACCTTTCGAGTACGTTAAAATTGATGTGTGTATATAATGACGGTGCTTGCTGCTGCGCAATTATTACGTCTAATGTTGGTATTTAGTCAATAATAATTAAAAAAACTTACATCATTTCTCTTCGTGTCAACGTTATTTAATAATTTTGCATCTATTTCGTTACGATTGCAGGTCAATATTTTCTTTCATATTTTGGGAGTATATTCTCTTTTTAGTATCATACGAATTACGAAAGTAGTTTTAAAATTTCTGTAATATTTAGATTTCGTTACCAAAAACTAGTAGACTACATATTTTCGTCCAACTATTTGAACTACTCTATAAATATGACGGAAAGGAAAATAACTATATTTTTTTAATTAAACAACTTTTACCAAGCCATATCCCATATTAATTTTTGTTAAAAATTTCTAGATAATTCAATATTAATTACTTTTTTTTTTTTAACAACATAACTAAATTAAAAAGAAATTCTTCAACCGGTTGTCCAATCCGGAGGAATTGAATTTACAAAAAAAGAAACCAATAAACGAAAACGAGAAAAGCGGACAAGACAATCTCTTTTATAATTTAAAGAACAGAGAATTTGAGAAAGATAAATAATAACTCTTTTTTTTTAACTCAAGATTTTTTAATATTGTATCATATCAATATTAAAAACTTAAGATGAGTTGACTCATAAATTTCGAGATGATGAGATTTTATATATAGTAGGAGTCTCGGAAGATAAGAACAAAAGCACGTGAAGAAAACAAAAAAAGAGCTGTGGCGAGTGGTGGACGAGGAAAATCGGTCAAACTTAAACATATAACTCTTTGATTTAGATTATCTATTTCCCTCGTTTCCTTTTATAAACGTTTTGTTTTCTTGTCTTAAAAACCCAAAATATCCAAGAGATCAAAAAATAAAAACGAAACCATTTGAGAGAATTTTGACACATCGAAGAAGAACATTTGACGATCGTTGCGAGTGAAAGCATTCGTTTTTCTTTTCGTACCCGATTTCCCGAGAAAAAAGTTCCCGGGAAAATCTCTTTCCTTCTTCTTTCTCAAAAAATCTCTTTCCTTCTTTCATTCTACAAAGTTCTGCAAAAATTCTATTTTTCCCATCATTTAAAAAAAAAAAAAAAAACTCTATTTTTCCCATCATTTTCTGGCTTTACAGATATCTCGACGCGTGGCTTCAAATTTTCCTGAGAGAATCGCAGGAAAAGAAAAAAAAAATAAAAAACAATATTCGATCTTGCTTACTCAATGTTGTCTGGATTGTAATCGTTTTTTCTCCATACATTTCTTAAGAGAATCGATTTTCTCTTCCATCCCTTTTGTTTTGCTTGTCCCTTAAATTCAGCCTTCATAACGTCAAAGCTCAGAATACTCGCTTGCGTGCCTCTCTCTCTTAAATCCCCATCCCTCTGTCTCTCTCTCCTCCAATTTCATTGAAGAAGAACCCCTCTCTCTCTCCTTCTCAATTACGGTCGAGAATCATGGTGAATGGTAAAGGGTCAACGAAAATATCGAATCTTGATCGATTCCTTCATTGCACAACACCTATAGTGCCACCCCAATCTCTCCCCAAGGTTTGGAAGCGTTTCTCTCTCTCCCCAAAACTGTGAATGTAAAATCACGTGATTATTGATGGGTTAATTTGAATTGCAGGCGGATATTAGAACCCTAAATCGACTGTGGCATCCATGGGAGAGAGAAAAGGTGGAGTTTTACAGGTTGAGTGATTTGTGGGATTGTTACGATGAATGGAGCGCTTATGGAGCAAGCGTTCCTATTCATATTGCCAATGGAGAATCTCTTGTTCAATACTATGTTCCTTATCTCTCTGCCATCCAGATTTTCACCTCTCATTCCTCATTGGTCCGATTAAGGTCTGATCCTATTTCTCTTTTGATTGTTTTATATATAGCCCAGGTTGAAAATTTGAAATCTTTATTGCTTTCTGATGAGTTTGGTGGAACCCTTTGAGTAGATTTTGGTTTCTGGTTAAGCATATAAGGTTATAAAGGAACTGTATAATGTTTTTTATATGTGAGTTCGTGAAGAATGATTGTTCTCATGTGTCTTAGTCTTATTGATACTCAAGAGAAATCTTTTTTCTTTTTTTCTAAATTTAAATTTGATGTTTGGGTTAATTAGGGAAGAGTCTGAAGATGGGGAATGCGACGGTAGATATCCGTTTAGCGATTCAGGTAGCGATGAGAGTGTCTCCGAGGAAGGACTTGAGAACAACGGGATCTTGCACCCGAATGATCGGTTGGGTTACCTTTATCTCCAATACTTTGAGAGATCAGCTCCTTATACCAGAGTTCCTCTCATGGATAAGGTGAATAAAACCTTATGTAGTCAATAGTTTCTTCGCCTGATTCTCATCGAATAAGCTAGACTGACACCTGACGAATGACACATGATGATTTGATTCCAGATTAATGAATTAGCTCAAAGATACCCGGGATTGATGTCGTTGAGAAGCGTAGATCTTTCTCCAGCAAGTTGGATGTCGGTGGCTTGGTACCCGATCTATCATATACCAATGGGAAGAACCATTAAAGACTTATCCACTTGTTTCCTCACTTATCACACTCTTTCTTCTTCTTTTCAAGGTGCAGATCCTCTCTCTCTCTTCTCTCAACTTTCCTTTAACTCGGTGAAATCACTCGGGTTTAATACTTTGCAATTTTAGCACAGATATGGAACCGGAAGAAAATGGCGGGGACAAGGAGAGGATGCGGAAGGAAGGGGAAGACATAACTCTGCTCCCATTTGGGATGGCCACTTACAAGATGCAGGGCAATGTTTGGCTTTCGCATGACCACGATGACCAAGAGAGATTGGCTTCGCTTTACAGCGTTGCGGATTCTTGGCTAAAACAGCTTAGGGTCCAACATCATGACTTCAACTACTTCTGCAGCATGTCGATGACTCATCGTGGCTAAAACCCGGTTCGATGGTGCAATGTGTGTTCGTTCCTCATGAAGTCTAATCCTTGCTTTTTTTTTCTAAAAGTCAATCGAGTGATTTTGGCTTGGCAGCGTTTTGGTTAGAATAGCGTTTTGAGTCTCCTAACCTTTGAGAAATACATGTCGTATATAGAGTTTGTTGCTTGTTGAAACAGAGTAAACTGTTGTTTCTTGTTGAAACAGAGTATATTGTTGTTGCTTGTTGAAACAGAGTGATTGTTATAACATGGTCGAGAGGAACATGACTTACTGTGCCTCAGTGTCCCGTTACTGATATAGTACTCATCTCAACAGTTTTTTTTTTTATATAAATAATATGGGAGAAACCAAATTATGCATCTCAGCAACTGTTGATTGAAATTGCTTCAATTACCTTTATTAATTTCAGAGTGTATGTTTTAATTCACAGTTTCAAAATAAGTGTCGTTTTGATGTTAATGTTTTTATTAACATATTTAATAATCAAGTTGTAGACAGATGAAAATTTGTTGCGGGGAAAATATCATATTTTTGAATTACCTAAGCGTTGATATGAATAAAAGTTGGGCACCATTTTGGAAAAAAAGTGTCAAATATATGAGAGGACAAAAAATTGATTTGAGAATTTGACTTTTATGGATTCTCATGTTTCGTTTGGTTTCTCCACCAAATTTTCTAGTTACTTGCTGAAAACGAATCATTGCCTAGAAAAAATAAGGTTTTGGAAGGATTAAGGCTTGATCACACTATTTATTGAAATTACTTGTAAAGAGAAATAATAAATCGAAGGATATGTTTCGAATTGAATAGGAATCGTGGAAATGTGGTGGTAACTGGTAAGTCATCTTATTATCTTATCGTCACGTTATGTTTCAAAAGTGATATTCCTTTTGTTTCATTATATTTAGTGGATAAGACCAAATATCCATTTTACGAGCCCCTAAGCTAACGTAAGAACCTTATCTTCATTTTATTTCATTTTATAATATACAAAATGTCATAAATCAGACCGAATTTTCAAAATAACGGTTAGGATGATGAAATTAATGTCGGCAAGGACAATCGAAGTAATGGTTTTGGTCTGCTGTAGAAGAAAAAATGTAGATTAATTAATTAAATACCATGCCATATAAAATCAACCACAAACCACTCACTTAATGTATAAAAAGAACCGACAAATGTTTTATTATTTCATATATATCAAAGAAACGAAAAGAGTTGAATTTTCCTTAAAAGTACAAAAGTCAAAGGCTCCATGTTCACTTCATAGTTTCCACATCATTATCATATCATCATTATTACCAAACAAGGATGCATCATATAGATGATCATGATCATTCATTTTCTACCTTTTTTGGCTTCATTGATTATCATTTTCTTTTCGTTTGTGAATTCAGTTAATGTACAACATAAAAATCGAATCAAACTAAATTAAAGAAAGGGAAAAAAGAAGAAGAAAATTCTATTGGAACAAGAGATTATAAGCAGGGAGATCTTGAATCCGATGAATATCATCCAAAGAAAGCTCTCTCTCTAGCTGATTCCGAGTTGCCTGTAATACTTCCTGATAGATATATATAAACACACACAATCATCAATTTTTACGAACTTGTATCTCAAAAAATTGATTATACAAAGGAGAAGGAAGAAGAAATATTAATTAGACATACATTGAATTCCATGTAAGAAGCGTGCATCGCAAGCCATTGAGCATCCATCATAGCGAAAGCTATACAATATAGTACATCAAATGCCTTCTCGTCCTCTGTGATATATTCAATATGGTACTTGGTTAGTTAGCGATTATCATAAAAATCAAAAAAAAAAAAAAATTTAATCAAGTTCGATATTATTTACCTTCTAAGAGTTTAAGGAAATTCACTCCCGGAAGACACTTCGGCTTTGCTGCACGAAAGTTTTATGGAAATCATGAATGTTCTATGAAATGAGCATTAGAACATTAAGATGAAGGAGGCCTTTAATCTGAGGATGAAAGGTAGGATAATGGACATCTAAGAATTGTAAATAAAAGGGTCATAAATTAAGAAACGTACGAGTATTTTGTAAATCGAGCATTTGAATCAACATGAAGGAGATGTTGATTCCGGCCACCGCGAAAGGGTACTCCCACTTTGCCCGGTCGCCTCTTTGTTTGAATAATAGCCTCCGGAAACAAGCCTTCACATTGTTCATTTGTAAAAACACATTTTCATATACATGTTCATGTTTTGCTGGAGCAACTAGAAGTTCAAAACTATATATATGAACATGTTTATCACTAATTACCGGATAAGTTCTTGCGGAAAATAGCAAATTCTCGAGAGCGATAAATCCGCAACCCCTACAAACAAAGTGTTAAACGAAACACGATTTAACGCTATGTATGAAGCCTTACGGTTTTTTTACTTTTTTTTTGTTTTGCAAGAAATTTAGTATTGATCCAATCCTACCTGAAATCAGTTGATGGATTAGGACCTTGCCATCCCATTTCTTTCCATTGTTCTGTTACTAAACCCGTGAGACTGATATTCGGAAACGCGGCGTTCCACAATGCTTTAAGTGATTCCTGCCATTAACCGCGCAAACTATTTCACAAAATGCTTATACTCATAGCGAAAACCACGATCTTTTATGTTGTTCGATCACCATGAAACATCTTAATGATAAGGTCAATTCACCTACCTGATGATCAGGACGTGTCTCGTCGAAAGGTACAAGCAAACGATCTTGCAGCCTTTGAAGTCTTTCCTCCTATGATGATAGTTTGCAAATCCAAAATGTCAGAAACTATATCTAAAGTCTTAATCATTATACATAAAGATATATGAAACTTGTGATTTTGCTAACCTGAAGAGGAGACAAAGTGTAGTCGATTGACTTGTCTTGACGTCTATTGGAGCGTGTGAAGAGCCCTCCTATCCATGATCTTGTTCCAACCATAGCCGTAGCTACAACCACCGGTTCACTGATAAACATTTTTTATATACATATGAGATGATATATATAAGAAAATTATAATATCACTACTAATAAACTAGTCACATTCATAGATCTATATAATAATGTATTATCATTATACCCTGTGATATCTAGCAATATATACTCACTAAAACATATATTTAGCCAATTGAGCTATTACGTGAGCGGAACTACTTGACCGCTGCCATCTCGGCTCTTTGGTGCCTTTTTCTCGCCTTTCCCACGCTTCATCCTCCTCTACCTACACACATTTTCAGACATGTTTGTGTTAGCGTTTGGATAGGAAAACATTAACAGCACACATGATTTTAAACTCAGGGAAAATCAGAAAGTTTGAGTGAAATTAATTTACTTACAAGTTACAACCAAAGTAACACTCATTTACGGTAGATTGAAAGATTTAAGAAAACGGGAGGAATAAACAAGAACAATGTAAATGAAAGATTGAAGTGGTGTTATTGATTTCTCTAAATTTGATGAAATCATATGATATGAGTTTGGAGAAGAAGAAAATAACGAAGAGATAATTACTTGGTGAAGAGACAAACAAGAAGGAAAGTATTGCCTATGCTTCCTGAACTTCATGAGAGGGACAAATGTTCAAAGAAAAGAAGATTACCTAACAATATATCTTTTAAACTAAGAGAACAAAATTTATCACAAAACTAATAATAAATGGATGAAATAAAAAAGAATTTAGGTTTTACCCTTAAATTCAAATTAAAGAGTCATCAAAACCAAGCTTAGTCTGAAAAAATATTGAAAGTTATAGATTTTGCAAAATCTTGGGAGCAAAAACCTACATTATGCAAGTTGGATGGTAAAAAGCTTAGATCTCTCTGAAGATAATTGAAAGAAAAGAAAAGAGGAGAAGGAATATTTTATACAGAGTTAAGCTGATCACAGATAAGTTTTAGTGTTTTTATTGGTTGCGTACAGGTCAGAGCTTAATGTTTAAAAATAGAAAAATATTTGTAATTATTCACCACATTTACCTAAAGTAGACAGAATTGTGGGTTGTTATACATAAATTTCTAGAAAAAATTACTCCTTAATATGGGTTAATTTAGAAAAATGACAAGAAGATGATAAAATCAAAAGGGTAATGAATACATTCACTCAAGTCGCATTGTCACACATTCAACAATTCATCATCATTTCCATTTTTACTTTGTCAATTTGTTTGGTATATAAATGGATACAAAAAAGGGTTTCCCTAGAAGTTGTAACTAACAATAATAGCGCAATTAAAGAGTACGCTTTTTCTTTTCATTAACTTTTTATGTAAAGTTCAATTACCTTCAAAACATTATTTGCAAACAATGATAATCTAATTTCACCGTTTCAAGGACAAATCGATATGATTGATAAAAGAAAAAAAAAGATGAAGGGAAAAAAGTTACCTGTTATAGACATAGGAACAAGACAATGGAGGAGGAGATGGTCCAGACACGGTGACGGAGGAGAAAGAGAAAGAGAAGAAGAAAATAGAAGAGAAAGAAGAAGAAAAAATAAGAGGCAAAAATGGAATTCTTCATTAGAGATTTGCAACTTTTAGAAATTGCAGAGGTGGAAGAGAGGTGTGATCCAAAACTGTATCTTTCTCTCTTTCTTTTTTTTTTGTGTTTTTCTCTCTCCAATTTCTCAGTTGACCGTTAAATTGCCGCCTTCTTCTCTCTTCCACCAAATTATTCTTGGCACAATTGGACGGTCCAGATTCTTTACACTTTACCTATCAACGGTGATCACATCAGTTACTTAATCAATAATAAAATCGATTTTTTATTCAAGCCCATTTCAAGGCCCAACAAATGGAGGGATGGATAGATATCAGAGAGACTCAGAAGAAGCAAGAATCCGAAACTAGTGATCTGATTGGTTGAAGGTAAAAGCTTTAGCCTGGAATACACGTGTCACTAACCCAATACTACCTTATCTTTTTGTCTCTCACCTCAAAAAATCGAACAACGTCGAAGACACTGAACTCTAGCACCTTCGGTTCCGTACAACAATGGCTCTCCAGGCTGCCTGTTCTCTTCTTCCTTCTACAATCTCAATCCAAAAAGAGGTATGTTTTCACAATTACTAATTTAATCTTTTTATAATTTTTCGATAAAAATCGAGAACTGTCTCAAGAATTTACCTCAATGCCATTGGTGATTTTTGCAGGGTAAATTCAGTGCTTCTCTGAAGGAGACGACTCTATCTGGGTTTTCACTTTCCAGCCATCTTAGAGCCGAAAAAATCTCCACGGTGTTAACCATCAAGGTAAAATCAATCACCGTATCGATGTTCAATTCTCAAAAACCCCAAAAGAGATATCTTAATGTCCTGAATTGCAGGAGCAGAGAAGACAAAAACCGCGGTTTTCCACCGGTATTCGTGCACAGACAGTTACAGCCACGCCACCGGCGAACGAGGCCTCGCCGGAGCAAAAGAAGACACAGAGAAAAGGCACGGCAGTGATCACCGGAGCTTCGTCTGGTTTAGGTTTAGCCACGGCAAAGGCTTTAGCAGACACAGGGAAATGGCATGTGATCATGGCTTGTAGGAACTTTCTCAAGGCCGAGAAAGCAGCAAAATCTGTAGGAATGTCTAAGGAGGATTACACAGTGATGCATCTTGATCTTGCTTCGCTTGAAAGCGTGAAGCAGTTCGTTGATAGTTTCAGAAGAACAGAACGACCGCTCGATGTTCTTGTCTGCAATGCCGCGGTTTACCAACCAACTGCTAAAGAACCTTCTTTTACAGCTGAAGGGTTTGAGCTCAGCGTTGGGACAAACCATCTTGGACACTTTCTTCTTTCGAGATTGCTTCTTGATGACCTGAAAAAATCGGATTATCCATCAAAACGTATGATCATCGTAGGATCTATCACAGGTATATAATAGTCAACTAGTCTATTTCCACCAAAGTGGTTCCTCCTTTCAGACAATGAATGTTTTTCTTTTTTATGTTCTTGCAGGAAACACAAATACTTTGGCTGGGAATGTGCCGCCAAAGGCAAATCTTGGAGACCTGAGAGGCTTAGCATCGGGACTGAATGGGCAAAACAGTTCGATGATAGATGGAGGAGAGTTTGATGGAGCCAAAGCTTACAAAGACAGCAAAGTCTGCAATATGCTGACAATGCAAGAGCTTCACAGACGTTACCACGAGGAGACCGGAGTCACGTTTGCTTCTCTTTACCCTGGCTGCATTGCTACAACAGGGTTGTTCAGAGAACACATACCGCTGTTTCGGCTTCTTTTTCCGCCTTTTCAAAAGTATATCACCAAAGGTTATGTATCTGAAGAGGAAGCTGGGAAAAGACTAGCACAGGTAAGTTTGTAAAGCGTGTTGAGCTCTGTTAAGTAATACATCTGTAAACACACATGCTTGATTGATTCTGACTTCTGAGACTGTGATTTGTGTAGGTTGTAAGTGATCCGAGTCTTGGAAAGTCAGGAGTGTATTGGAGCTGGAACAATAATTCGTCTTCGTTTGAGAATCAGCTGTCGAAAGAAGCAAGTGATGCAGAGAAGGCAAAGAAACTATGGGAGGTTAGCGAGAAGCTTGTTGGTCTGGCGTAAAATGAAGATTTAGATATGCAATTACGATCTCCTGTGAGAGATGTAACATTTATCACTCCATATATATTCTATGATGTTTAGCAGAGTAAATTAGTCGAATATGAATCCAGGAGCACTTACAATTAGAGTGAAGATCTGTAAACTGCTTTGTAATTTCTCGATATCTTCCTTCAACTTGGCTTCTCTTGTGATCATTCCTTCTCAAATCTATCTTCTTATCATTTTTTTTCATCCACATAAAATTCGAAATTGGAGATCAAGACCGCATCATTCTCTTCAAAATCATCGAGTAGCAAAACCTGAATCAACGACGTAAACCTCAAGAGTCAAAATAATTCGACGGAGGCTTTGAATCGAGGAATTTGAGTAGGGGACATGAATCGAGAGAAGCTCTATATCTTTCCCTCTTCGAGATTTTTCCGATGATCGATTTATCTAAACGGTTAAACCACCGGCAAGAACGGAATTGGTGGATTAAGGAATATTCCCGATGTGAGATTCATTTAAAACGACGACGTTTAATTAGAGGGATCTTTGTAAAACGACAACGTTTTAACATTGGGCTTCTTCTTTTAAACGACGGCGTTTTCCAAAAGAGAGATTCTTTCAAACGACGGCGTTTTCGATTCTTTACAAACGACGACGTTTTAAATTGGGCTTCTATTTTTCAAACGACGACGTTTTCATTGGAGTGATTTTCTCAAACGACAGCGTTTTTATATTTACTTAAAACAACAACGTTTCAGATAGAGGGAACTTAAACGACGCCGTTTTGAATTACTTTTGATTTTAAAAAATGCGGTGAGCGTGATCGAACACGCGACCTTCAGATCTTCAGTCTGACGCTCTCCCAACTGAGCTATCCCCGCTTGTGGTAATTTGTCAAATTACTAATTTATAACAACGATCAAAAGAGACTATCCAAACCTGTAATCTCACACCATTTCATAATATGTAAACGATTGCATGTCTTCAAGGGACTATTTCCATAACATGTGAAATTGCAAAGAAAAATTTGATGGTCGTCCTTAGATTCCACTTGTATCGTAAAACATCAACATCAAAAACTCGGGGAATATATATATGGAACCTTGTAGAGAGTAATCAATGAGAGTGTACAAGGCATTTCATTCACCAGCAAAGATCTGAAAAGCTTTTTATAACCCTAATGAATCTTTTGGCTAAGTGGAATCATCAAAATCTAGGTACATTCTATAAGCATCTCTATCCGCCGAGTAGTAGCTTTTCACCAGACAGTCTACTTGGAATCCAAATTTTTTGTACAGATTGACTGCAGCGATCCTCGTGGGATCGACATGAAGTGAAACCCGTTGCACCTTTCTGCTTCTGCACTTCTCAATCGCCGCTCTCAACAATGATTCTCCATGCCCTTGTCTCCTGCAATTCTCCTTCACTGCATAATCCAAAACAAACAGAAGTAAGTACACTTGAGATGCATTATTCGTGATGTTTTAGCTAATAACTTGTCAGATATGTAGCATTCCCATACGTGTTCTTGACTTCTTGGGTATTTTCATTAGTCTTTAAGGAAGGAAAAACAAATCTAGAACAATGTAAAGGTGTTGTCTTGCCAAAATCTCTTTTCAAGCTCTCTAATTAACCAGAAATATTGATTCTTGACTTAAATGTTTTCTCTCTGTTAGCTCATCAAACGGATTAAAATAGATTTCAGTAGAAGTTTGGCAACTATCTTAAAAGCTTCGAAATTTTATCAGGAGCGTATCAGTTTATCACCACTGGGTAATTTTATCGAACAGTTGGTGGACGTCTGTCTATACCTGCGAGCTTGGTTATGGAAGCGGAAAGGGAAGATGGCCAAGAATACATGACATAGCCCACAGCTTCTCCGTTGGCTTCCACGTATAGCAAACCGGCATTTCTCTTGCGCAGCTCTCCGTCGAAAGTTTGAGCGAGCGATTCGTGTTTAGGGAACGTTTTCTTCTCCAGCTTCACGATCTCTTCTACCACTTTGGCCCAATTGGTCGACCCTCTAACTAGTTCTTCCACAACTCCTCTATCCATTGTAGACATATTCGATTTTTCTTGGTTGTTCTGAAATTCAAACTGTTTGATTCTCTCGTTTGGGGTTGATGGAAGAAGGTACCGCCTTTGATGATGGTATTTTTGCGACGGCGGCGAGTTTTAGAAACTATACGAAATTGGGAAATGACCCCTTATGTTTTAGTTTTGTGACAATTTAGTCCCCAGCAAGAAAAAGAATGAAAGCAGCAAACCGAATGTCAGTCTAAGAGCATAATAAAACTCTAAGATTACACGATTTGATCAATCATTGTGAACGAACTTGAAGAAAGTTCTTATCATTCACCCATTTTACTATTTGGAGAACATGTTCCAGATCAAATTCCAGAGTAAAATGCAGAGTTTTGTTTACATGGAAGAAGAAACAATCAAGAACGCAAAATAATGCTGAAGAAGAAGTTGTTTTAACAGTTGGGAAACATAGTTATAACAAGGGGACTAAATGAGTGTGGATTGACAATAGAGAAATTTTCACTCCAAGTCATCGTCAGTATCATTCCACACAGTGAGCATAAGAAGCCAAAAAGGGTAACGCAATACATACCTGAAAAAGGGTGGACTTGAAGTATAAGGGCAGATAAAAGGAACTACCAGTAGAAGAAGCATGACCAAGAAGGCGCAGCCTGATGCAGCGAGCAACACAAGGAGCCAAACCTGGTTTCCCACCACTACAAACATACCAGCTAGAAATGCCAGAGACATAGAAACAAGAGCTAAGCCAAGAAACGGCAGTACGAACTTGAAAACATTGAGGATCAAAACCAGATCACCAAGTTGTGCCCATATGAGAGCAACAGTTGTGAGAACAGCACTGTACATTGCTATTGTGTTAGAAACCACAAAGACTTGCAACGCAACTTGATTATACCAATGTCTTGACTCCTCAGGTACTCTTGTCACACTGAAAGTTGCAGAAAATGCCACAGTGGCAACGAGTATAGCCAGCAATAACAGAGTGTTAACCCTATCTTTGTACTTTTTGGCCGTAGGTATCTCATTGGACCGGATAATTCCTTCCTGAGGCCCAGGTGCCAAAGCTGGATCATGAGGCATTAATTTTAGAGCTCTTGGTGTACCAACACATATTAAAGCCATCCATGTCAGCCGCTGCAATGTAAAAGCAAAAAATAATCATTCCTGAAGCCCTCTGCGGTTATCAGATCAAGTGCCAGTGAAGACTCGAGGGGAGATACTAACATCTAAAGAACATACCTCGCGGAAACTGGGGTTCAATTCCATGCATTCTTCAGCTGCATCAAGAGCTGTAAAGCCCAATTTGTTCAGTTCACCCAGTTTAACCCTTCCATTTTTTGTAAGTGTATGCACAATCTTGGGGTACCAGAACATTGTAGCCAAGTGCAGTGGAGTGTTTCCCATATGATCCTTTTGATTTATAAGGTCTGCATACGTTTCGTTTCTGAGAATGTATTTGACAACTTCTTTTTTGCCACATTCAGCTGCAATGTGAAGGACATTTTGACCTTGTAGGTTAAGTAGCTCTATCGTGTCAGGGCAGAATCGCAGGATACCTCGCAGAGCACCTAAATGACCTTTTCTGCACGCCGAATGGATGGGGAAGAAACCATCAGGATCCCTAACATAAGCACTATCCCCAAACCTCTCTAATAGAAAGTGCACTCCTTCATCATATCCTATGGAGGCTGCATATGAGAGAAGGCTCCTTTTCTCGTCGTCCCTCGAGTTAATGAGATTTGGGTAGATGGGAACTAATAGAAGATTTAAGATCGCTGCCACATTGTATAAAATAAAATAGAAAATAAATGGTCAGTTTCGGTTTGAATATCCACTGCAGGGTAAAAAAAAAGTATGATCAAGAAGAATTGAAGACGCAAGAAAACTCCAGGAATGAAACCTTTTACCAAAACGATAACAACTCAAGGAATCAGGAATGTAACCTAGATTTTTGCTTTTGATTGCAGCATGCACAACTGATTTCCCTTCAAAGCGAGCAGCAGGGCCTTCTAGTTCTAGCATTCGGGCCACAAGTAACAAATTCCCAGCTTTAGCGGCCATATACAAGGGCGATGCTTTATCTTCGTTAAGAATAAAAGAAACCCTTTGATCGACTTGGACGAGACGCAAAGCAACAGCTTGATCGTTAGCTTTCAAAGCGAGGTGCAAAGCAGTGTTTCCTTCATTGTTCTGCACTACTCAAACATCTCGAACTCCTACCTGCCTTCCTCCTTTCAGTAAAATTTGCATTCTATCCGGAAGGTCTCCCAGGCTGTCAATGAGAACATCCACAGCCAATGCATGGCCTGCAGCAGCTGCAACATGGAGAGGAAGGTCGCCATTGGAGTTTGGTCTTAACAAAAGGCCTTGGTAATCGTTAGGAATTGGGTCCCAATTTCCCACAACGTGTTGCTCATGGGCGATGATAGGCCCAAGTAGTTGGATGTTCCCATATATGGCAGCAAGGTGTAGGATTGTATTTCCTTGAGGAGTTACTTCTGTTAGAACAGGAACTTCATTATCCTGCACTAACACCTCAAATTCTTCAATGTTACCTTTTGTGGCTGCCATATATATATTTCGTGCCATGTAATTAATTATCTCAGGGGGTAAAACGGCAGCAGCATTGATTATTTGTCTGTGGCGTAATTCCCTTATCCTGGCTCTTCTATGCCTTAGAACTGCAATTTCTATGTCAGACTTCCCCATGATCTTAACTCTCAAACCTAGGTTAATGTCTTGACGAGGTACCTCAAAGGAAGCAGCTTCTGGAACATCGAAAATAAATTACCCAGAAGCTAACTGACAAGAAAAATTTGCAATAATCAATCACTGCCTAAATCGATTTAGTTACTACTGAAATGCTTTGATGCAAACGTACCTGAAAATTAGAGGGACTTTACCATCTGATAGCAGCCTTCGGGAAGGAAACAAGATAGACAATAAAACGTATGGATTATTATATTTGCATTAGATTAATTGCAATGTGCTTGTTTATACATGTCGTGCTATGAACGAGGTAGAGAAGATGTGGAAGAGGGCAAACATTATTGGACTAGGCTTACGGCTTCCAAATGATTAAAGTTTACAAGCTGGTGAACGCATATACCAGCACAAATTCTCGGATTAAAGTAATGTATAATCTTTTTCTACTTATGGCAAAAGATATCATGCAAGAAAGTAGCAACACGGACACAAGAAATGATTTGTTTATGACGGAGACTTCGGATAATATAAGTCAACAAGCAACGGGATGGAATATCAAATAGCTATCTCTTGTTCGCAAATTTCACTGAAAATTTCTTTATTTCTCACTGTGGAATTCCATCGAGCAATTGGTAGACATCGATTCAGCATGTCATATCTCATAAAAATTCCCCAAATTCGCCGCCTTCGTGTAGCCTCTTAGTCGAAATATCAAGCAAACCACCAGAGAACGGAATCGGTGGATTAAGGAATATTTCCGATGTGGGATTTATTCAAAACGACGACGTTTTATTTAGAGTGATTCTTTACAAACGACAACGTTTTAACATTGGGCTTCTTCTTTCAAACGACGGCGTTTTGAATAGTGGGATTCTTTATAAAATGACGACGTTTGACATCGGGCTTTTTTTTAATAAAACGACGCCGATTTCTGAAAGAGCTGAAAGAGAGATTCTTTCAACGACGGCGTTTCAATTGTGGGATTTAATTAAACGACGACGTTTGAAATAGAGAGATTCTTTACAAAACGACAACGTTTTAACATTGGGCTTCTTTTTTGAATGGTATTTTACTCTAGAAACTATTCAAAATTGTGAAATAACCTCACATGTTTTAGTTTTGTGACAATTTAGTCCCCAGGAAAAAAAAAAAAAAAAAGAACAGAATAAAACCGGAATCTGAATGCAGAGGAACAGTCAATGAGACAAGAAAAAACCTTTAACATTACAGATTTGATCAATCATTGTGAAGAAACTTGGAGAAATTTTATTTGATCTTATCTATCTTTATGAACTTTTTGAATGTGTAATCGTGAAAAATGTTCACAAAGCCATCACTTGTGGCTTCCTGCTAGATATGGTGCAACAGAAAAGAGCTTGTCACAAATAGATGTATCTGCTCTAACCAAAGTTAGAGGAACACTGAATCTAAGGCTTATCTAAAATAGGTATGCCATGGGAGAAGGATCACAACAAGACAAACTCCGACCATAAATGCAACCAACATAGACACAAAAGCAACCGTGACAAGTGCCATGGCTCTTAGGATAGCTTTATTTTTAAGTTGAACATCACTCAGATGTTGTGCCCAAATGAGATTCATCATAGCCACAACAGCAGTGAGCATTGGAATGCTGATGCACAAGAGGAAAACCATGAATATTGCTTTCTTGACCAAACCAGTAATGGCTAAATCTGGAGCAGAATTGATGTAAATCCTTGTACATGATAAACCCATAACAAAGGTCACAGCTGCTACAATTGTTGCAGTCCATTTAAGAAGTTTGATACCATCCTTTGATTTTTCTGTATTTTGCCGGTTAGATCTTCTGTGATGCTGTGACACATTCAAGAGAATTGGTTGTGAACCATTTGGTGAACCAGCAGATCCCAAGGCCATATCCAAGTTGATTAAATCTCTGTAAGAAATTAAACAAGACATGATGATGGGAATTGACGAACATGTTTTCAAAACCAGATTCACAAATTAGATCATAATTCCAGATTAAGAAATTAGATCATAAACGTTGACAAAGAAGAAAAAAAACTTCATAGACTCTTTTACTTTATTTTTCAATTGAAATCCAAAAGGATAATTAGAACTTAAACATGGAAATACGCGCTCAAAGATTACCTCAGACGCTTTGAATTCTAGTAGATGAAGGAGGAGGAAGAAGAAAAAGAAGAAGATGATGTTGAAGTTTTGAACTTTGTCAAGAAAGTTTGGAAATTAAAAAAAAAAAAACTGTGTCAAGAAAATTGGGGGTAGCAACCACACTATTTGATCCGATCAAGCCATTGACTTAATTAAAAAAAAAACAAAAAATTCTGAGTGTTGCATGCCAATCAGCATCAATGCTTTAGCATGCCAAGAAAGCAATTAAATAATAGAATTACGTCGTTGATGTCGCTGATTCGTTAACTGAGGGTTGGGGGGGATTGGTCTTCATCTTCCCTTTTGTCTCTTTCTTTTCTCTCTCTGTGTTTCTTCTCTTACCTCTTCCGGACGCTTTCTTCTGCCATTGTACTTATCTGCCTTGTCCTCAGCAACACGTTCATCTTTCCGCCGTCTTTTGCCATCACCATATCCCTGAAAACTTCTCCTACGAATCTTCTCCCTCTCATGACTATGGTCTCTCTTCTTACTTTTAGGACTTTCACCCTCAAAAACAATATCATAGACTTCACCTCCTCTGTTTTCATCTTGTACAGTGTACTCCGGAGACTGATGGTCCGCTGCGCAACGTTTGAAACCTCCATTTTCTTTACCCTTGTGCCGTAACTTTGGCCAAGGCTTGGACACACTCTGACTGAAATCCACATGTATCCGTCTATCATCAATCGTCGGAGCATTGTTCATCTTAAAACAGTTATACGCTTTTTCGCATGCCTCCTTCTTCTCAAACTCTATAAAAGCGTAGCGGAAACTGTCACCTGTCTTGGCATCCCGGATTACCTTAGCCGATACGACAGTTCCGAACTTTGAAAAAATGGTATGAAGATCCTCATCCTCAGTCACAGGATTCAGTTTGCAGACATACAACACATTCTCAGGAGGCTTTACCTCTGCCTCAGGGATATCTCCTATACTTTCAAGCACAACAGCACTTGAATGTGCAGCTTTTTCTCGGATAAGCTCATCGAGTTCCTCAGGACCAAGTGCCTCATCAAGAGGAACCCAAACATCTTCAAGTCGCAAGTCATCTTTAACCTCTTGCTCTGGTATCATCTTAGCCAGCTTTCGAGGATCTTCAAATGGATCTTCAAGTATATATGTGTGTTTGATTCGAATGCTTTGGTATGGTCTGTTTTCTGCATCAACATAAGCTTCATTGATCCTAGTCAATGTGTCAAACCCTTCAGCAATCTCTCCAAACACAGTGTGTTTCCCATCAAGATAATTCAAATTATCACCAAGAATTATATAGAACTGTGAAGCATTGAGATTTTCTCCACCACTAGCCATTGCAACAGTGCCAGTCTTTGAATGTGTTAAATCGTGATGAATCTCATCGCCGAAAAACCTAGCTTGCTCACCAATCAGGAACTTGTAGATTGAATCTCCACCACATCCCGTGCCTGTTGGATCACCAGTCTGTGCAACGAAATCCTTTTGAACAGTTTGGAAGAGGCATCCATGGTAGTACTTGATCTTGCATAGCTTAAGGAAGTTTTTGCAGGTCAAAGGGCATTTATTGGAATACAAATCAATCACTATTTCCCCAAGACTCGTCTCAATGAGAACCGACATGTTTCCCTAAGAGATTCTCGATCTAGTGATTCTGTTGGTTCCGTCGTTTCCTTGTCACCGGTTCGGCCACAAAACACGGCGAATCGAATTGAGTTTTGTTTTTTGAGGAGCGAATTCGGGCTGTAGAACCGAGAGAACCCTAGAGATCTACTATTTCTCCGACTTCGGATTTCCTCTGTATCACTTCTCTTCTCTGGAAAAATAAAAGGTAAGAAAGGGAATTTAGGAGAGGACGTTATTATATAAACCGGCAGAGACCAAAGGTAACAACTACAAAAATCGTTGACCGTAAAAAAAAAAAATTTAATGAAACCAAGTCGCTCGGGATATGGATAGAACGACATCGTTCCAAAATATTGATAAAGCAACAACGTTTCCTGAAAAATTGATAAAACGACGTTGTTTTCAGCGTAAATAGTAAAACGAAGTCGTTTCAAAAAATTGATAAAACCGCATACGATGTCGTTTCAAAAGTCGTTAAACAACGTCGTTTTGGGCAAAAATGAAACGACTCCGTTTTATAAACTGTTAGACGACGCCGTCTCGAAATATTGATGATCGTTTCGAAAGTCGTTAAACGACGTCGTTTTGGGGAAAATTTGAAACGACGCCGTTTTGTAAACAATGAGACGACGCCGTTTCGAAAAATGTGAGCAATATCTCATCAGTTTGTACAACGAGTTTGAGTCTTGACCTTAAGGCTCTCTACTCTGGCTCTTCTAGGCCTTACCCAGACAGATTTCATCATGGACATTGAGACCTTATTTTGCTTGTTTTCACAGCTACTGATTGAATCCAAAAATCCATATAGTTCGCGCTTGCTTCAACTTTTTGGCTTAGGAAATCTCCTTAGGCTGTTCACGTCTTTATCATACATTAAACAGATAATTTATGAAATGTTCAGAAGAGATGATCATGTCAGTAGCTTACATAATACTCAACCATAATCACCAACTTTAGGATATGTTATGTTTTTCCTTATCTGGGAATGTAAAGACATGGTCCAAAAGTAAAGAGCATACACATTTTATGTTATAACTTGCTTGCAAGTAGATAGAATACCTCTGCTCAGAGTCATAAGGTCCTAACTCCTATTGTTTTATTTAAAACGGATCCCATGCACAAAGACTGTTGAACAGAGCATTTTTTAGTCATTGTGGCTGCTGTTGTCATCATCAGTAACAACCAAAAGCATTAAAAAAAGGGATAAGTAGAAGATATGTCGGAGAAAGCTTGTTCTGGTACACGGTAAAAATCACATTAAAATGTCATCATAAACTCAATTTCTGAAACTCTTGAGACATCATATTATTACATGTCTACATGGACAGTGATAAGTAGGAGTAAAAGGTAAAGTTCAGAATGCAGATACAGAGAAAAGAGAGACCTTTAACAGAGACTACTACTTCATTGCAAGAATTTGTCGATGCTCAATGCTAATGTGGTTTTAGGCACTGCGCCAATGATTGTATCCTTCTTCTCGCCCTTAATGAAGATCATATAAACGGCAGAGAACAAAGGTAACAACAACAAAAATCATTGACCGAAAAAAAAAAAATTTAATGAAACCAAGTCGTTCGGGATATGGATAGAACGACATCGTTCGAAAATATTGATAAAGCGACAACGTTTCCACAAAAATTGATAAAACGACGTCGTTTTCAGAGTCAATAGTAAAACGAAGTCGTTTCAAA
This sequence comes from Kernera saxatilis, assembly GCA_900406395.1. Classification (NCBI taxonomy): domain Eukaryota; kingdom Viridiplantae; phylum Streptophyta; class Magnoliopsida; order Brassicales; family Brassicaceae; genus Kernera; species Kernera saxatilis. The sequence goes on from OVAY01000563.1 coordinate 37,636, forward strand.
AAAATAACAAAACCGCATATGATGTCGTTTCAAAAGTCGTTAAACAGCGTCGTTTTGGGCAAAAAATGAAACGACTCCGTTTATAAACTGTTAGACGACACCGTCTCGAAAAATTTATGAAACGCGATACGATGTCGTTTCGAAAGTTGTTAAACGACGTCGTTTTGGGGAAAATTTGAAACGACTCCGTTTTGTAAACTATGAGACGTCGCCGTTTCGAAAATTCGATGAAACGACGTCGTTGTCCAAAATTAAGAAACGGCGTCGTTTTAAAATTCTATGAAAGTGATACGATCGGATATAATCTTCGTTTCTCCCATTGTATTTGGTTCCTTTTATTAACATATCTGATCAAAAGATTCAAAACAGTCAAAAGGGAAACTCGTTTGTGAAGATCCACGCTAAGAAAAAGTCTCTTTTTGCTTTTCGGCTGAGAAACTCCAGTGGTGTAATATCCATTTCGAACGAGAGTCATCATCACTTAAATCAAAATCTACCAACACAAAAACCAGGAGAAGCGTAAGGTAGAGCGCTAACCTTAGATTCTGACTCGAAATAAAAGCCCACGTTCTTAGCTAAATTGGCTTGTTCGTCAGCTGCATCGTTGCATTTCGATAAAACCCTAAACCTCGCAAGAATTGGCAACTTTGAATTGTTTTCTACACAATGTACACTTTCTCTGTATAATATAAGATCATTATACAATATTTGTGAGCTGGAATGGAAGATGTTTACAAACCCATCACTTAATCAGCAATATCTCATCAGTTTGTACAACGATTTTGAGTCTTGACCTTAAGGCTCTCTACTCTGGCTCTTCTACGCCTTAGCCAGACAGATTTCCTCATGGACATTGAGACCTTATAATCAGCAATATCTCATCAGTATGTACAACAATAATTCGACGGAGGCTTTGAATCGAAGAATTTGAGTAGGGGACATGAATCGAGAGAAGCTCTATTTCTTTCCCTCTTCGAGATTTTCCCGATGATATATCTAAACGGTTAAACCACCGGCAAGAACGACACCGTTTAATTAGAGGGATTCTTTGTAAAACGACAACGTTTTAACATTGAGCTTCTTCTTCTAAACGACAGCGTTTTCAATAGTGGGATCTTTATAAAACGATGACAGTTTAACATTGGACTGCTTTTGTAAACGACGCAGTTTCCAAAAGAGAGATTCTTTCAAACGACGGCGTTTCATTGATTTAATTAAAATGACGACGTTTTGTTTCGTAGATAGATTCTTTACACAACGACAACGCTTTTAAGATTGGGCTTCTTATTTTAAACGAAGCCGTTTTCCAAAAGAGATTTTCTTTCAAACGACTGCGTTTCATATGAGATGATCATGTCAGTAGCTTACACTAAACAGATAATTTATTAAATGTTCAGAAGAGATGATCATGTCTGTAGCTTACATAATACTCAACCATAATCACCAATTTGAGGATATGTTATGTTCTACCTTATCTGGGAATGTAAAGACATGGTCCAAAAGTAAAGAGCTTCCATACATTTTATGTTATAACTTACAAGTTGATAGAATACCTCTGTTCAGAGTCATAAACTTTTATTTCATTTTATGTCGGAGAAAGCTTGGTCTGGTACACGGTAAAATTCACATTAAAATGTCATCATAAACTCAATTTCTGAAACTCTGAGACATCATATTATTACATGTCTACATGGACTGATAAGTAGGAGTAATAGGTAAAGTTCAGAATGCAGATACAGAGAAAAGAGAGACCTTTAACAGAGACTACTACTTCATTGCAAGAATTTGTCGATGCTCAATGCTAATGTGGTTTTAGGCACTGCACCAATGATTGTATCCTTCTTCTCGCCCTTAACGAAGATCATGATGGTTGGGATGCTCCTAACACCGTACTTGCTCGGGGTTGCAGGAGAATCATCGGTATTTAGTTTGTAGAACTTGATCTTCCCTGTGTACTGCTGTGCTAATTCATTCACAATGGGATCAATCATTTTGCAGGGTCCACACCATGGGGCCCAAAAGTCCACAAGAACAGGCTCATCAGCCTTGAGAACTAGAGACTCCCATGTTGAATCGTTGACTACTGGAACTGCAAGGATCAAAAAGCAAAACCAACATGAATGGTCATTATGGGTTTAGAATTATAACTGAAGAGCTAAAGAAACAATGTTTACATAATGCTTCACAAGTTTAAGCATAGAGAGAGATATCAAACTCGTTAAAGTCACATGAAAAAACTTTACCAAAACGAGCACACAAGTGGTTAATTGTTAACACAACTACGGAGAAAGGGTTTCCAATCATGAAAGAAACGCAAACAAAAAATGAAGTATTGTGATTTGAAGTCAGCCATCCTACAGGATAAACCTCTGCTTTTAAAAATTCAAGACCTAAAATGCAAACTTTTTCTGCAACTTTATACAAATGGTAGAGGTTATTCTTCATCACTTTCAGCATATACTCAAGTGTCTGCAATTTCAGAGAAACTTTTCTACTTCTCTTCCAAATTCATACTTATCGAACTAATTATAAGGTTTATAACTTACCACAGAATACTCGTGAATCCAAAATTCACGCTGATTACTTGAGAATTTACACAGACCCACTAATTTTTAACACGAAATTCATTCACAGACACTAAAAGAGTCCCATCAGCAGACAAGAATCAAAGCCATACGATTCCAAAAAACAAAGAAACAAAGGCATTATCGAGCAAGAAGATAACGGGACGAGAACATACTCCCTGTAGCAGTTTCCTGAGCTTCACAGATGACGCCTCGTCGTAATCTGGAAACCCTAGAGTTCTTCGAGACCACCGAAGACAAAGAGACGCGAGTCCTCAATCCTCTCGATTCCGGTAACACGGAGAACATCTGTCGAGTAGAGAGGGAAACCGTCGGTGAGGATGCGATCCTCATCTCTGACCGGAGAGAAATCGGCGGACGAGAGGTACACGTGAAAGCAGCCATTGTAGAGAGAAGCGAGCAACACACACGATAGATTCGATTCCTGAGATTCTCCTGAGCCTCAAATGTAATAATATCCAGAAAAAAGAAGAGATAAAAAGATAAAAACGAAAATATGAAAAGGATATCGAAAATGGGAGATAGAAGGAGAACTTGAAGCAGACGGATTTTTGATCTGAAAATACGGTTACAGCTAGTATTTTATTATATTTATGATATGATGTATCTTATTAAATAAAATAAATAAAGTTCTAAGCCTATTGGGCCTTAATTTGATTAAAGCCCATGTCCATTCATATTAGCCATATTAAAAAAAACAAAAATGTAAAATATTATTATTCCTCGATAGAGCCCAAAGTGAAAACGATGCGTTATTTAGCCGGAGCTTCTGCACTCGATTTCTCTCCTTCTCTACTCTTTCACTGCCGTATACTCGGAGCCACTGGCCGGAGATTGGTTATGACTTCCGCCGTGAATTCGCGCTCTCAGCCGAGGGAATCCGGCGGTTTTGCTGACGGTATCATCACGGTAGAGGAGTGGCGGAGATGGGGGCCGGTGTCTCCATTTCCAGCCGCGGTCAAACAGATTGTAGATGATTTGAAGGTTCTTGAGTGTAAATTGGATGCACAGATAGAGTTTGGTGGAAATGGCGGCAAGTTACAGGTAAATGGCGATGATGATAATGATGAAACCTCGTTGCTTGTTTCCTTTGAATCGTTTATGCTTAGATTGTTTAGAGCTTACATTCCTAATTTCTCAGAATATTTCTATATATTGGAGAACTATGAAATAAGAGTTTCTGATTTTGTAATTTCGTCGTCAAACTAGCAAGTTAAGGTAGGGACTAGGGAGTGTGATCGAAAAGCTTCTAAAATGATTGCTTGTAAACCCCAAAAGGTGAATTCCCCGTCGGTTTGATTTTGAGGCTATGGCTACAAAGTTTTTGATTCTGGAAGTCTTCTTTCTCGTCTCAAATTGTATTTTCTCTTCTTTTGTTGTTCTTTTTCTGTGGTGCTTTTGAATCTCTATGAGTATAGATGATACTTCTTATTGAGTATGCCACTGGCTTCTTCTTTTTGAGTATTCCACTGGCTTCTTCCTTATTATATGATTGAGTTGATCTTTGACTCTTAAATGTTGTTTAGTTTATAATACTCCTACTTCTGTGCAACTATTGCAGGGACCGTTTGGTGCATATGAAGATAAGAAACAGAGGGCTACATATGAAGCATTAGATGACCCAGAGAAAAAGTTCCGGTTTTTCTCTGCTCGACAAATTGCTTGTCGGCTGCTTGGGAGCAGGGGTTATTTATGTCAGAAGGTACTTTATTTACTGTTCTTAAATTGCGTTATTGCTTAGTGATTTCATGAATAAGAACTCAATTTCCTGAGTAAGGACCGATCTTCTGCATTTGCAGTGCTGGCTTGCTATGGAGGATTGCATGTGTTCAAATGTCAAGCCATGTGGTTTATGGAAACGGATACGTTTTTGGCTCTACATGCATCCTAGGGTCAGTATTGCAGCCACCAGTCTCTGCCATTCGGTTTGAGATTGTACCCCAATTCCTATCAATTGACACGCTGTTTAGCTGTTGACAGGATTTTCTACGCCAGAACAACACAGGGAAGTTATTGTGGCAGATATTTGGCGTCCAATCTGCTACACTCTGCATCTTTGGAATAGATGAAGACGAAGAGATCATGTGGAATGAATTCAAGCGTGCAGGTTTTTGATTTGCCTAGTCTTAGATCCCTGCAAGTTCACATGCCTAATCTAAAAAAGATGTCACTCAAAATATCTATTGGTTTTGCTAAAAGCCTTGCCTTTTTGTTCTGTTGGACGCTCAGGAAAAGACCAAGTCTGTTGCCTCTACCCCAACCAGAACTCGGAAGTAACTTTCTCAGTTGAGGACGCTTTTGGTAATTCGGCTTCAGAGAATCCTGGATCATCTATGGTAATGATTGCAATATTAAGACTATAGATTCTCTGTTATTCTATCGTAAGCTTATTTCAAACATAAAAATGCTCAGATTAGGTTGTACAAAGATATAAATGAAATTGCTTTCTATTTCTCAGGCAGATGAGTATAAAACTTTGCATTTCATTTTGCTTGATGGCACGTGGAACAATTCTGCTGCAATGCTCAAGCGTCTAAAGGTATAGGCTTTGCAGTTGACCATATCTCACATGGATTTCATCTTTGTCCTTTCTCTAAAAGACTTGCTTACACAAGATGCTTAAATTAAAACCCATCTGTAGGATCATGCAAAGGCAGTATGGGGAGACCAAGACCTGCCCTGCATTTCTCTTGCAACTGGTGCATCAGCAATGCACAAACTCCGGTAACAATAGTCTTACCAAATCTTAAAATTACTCATGATCCGGGTCCAAAACTCTTTGCCAAAAAAGTGATATCCTTCTACATGTAACCTTTGACCTACAGGCCACAACCATCATGGGACCGGACCTGCACGGCTGCAGCAGCAATTGGACTCCTGTCCGAGCTGAGCCTTCTCCCACAGTTAAGCAGCTACGGGTTAGACAAACAAGCTGACGCAGTTGAGGAAGCTTTGGTCATACTATTGGACTCACTAACAGGACGGCGCTTAAGAATGGGCAGGTCTATTACCCGTAAAGTCAGAAACACCATCAGCATTTGCTAACAACACAACCAGTCGGGACACATAATAGTTTTTCTACTGTCAAAAATATAGAATGAACTGATCATCAATGAGGATCACTGATGGGTGATGAAGCAAAGAGATAGATTTCTGGTTACATCAGATTCAAAGATCTTGTCTTGGGTCAAGTGAGTTCCAATGGTTGAAGCAAACACTTAAGTTTTGTAACCTTTTTGAACCAGTTTTTGTAATTGGAATTTTATATAATTTAGCTTCACAAGTTTTAAGACTACTTTTCGTAGCAGCCAATAGCCACCTAAGTTAGTACAACGCCTCACTTCAAAACAAAATTTGTGCTCCTTTTATGAGGTCATCAAATGAAGAATTATCCTTAAAAAAAAATTGAAATTTTGAGTTTTATAAGCTATTAATTCCGAAATATGATTAAACTATACGAAGAAAGAATATTAGTTTGAAAAATGTGCATGGTTTCACTAAGAAACTTTTTTTTTCATGTTTAGCGTATTCAAATTTGATTTTTATTTTGCTTTATAAATCTCTTTAAACAAAAAATAAATAAATAAATCTTGCATGACCGGTGGAGACAGTTGAAAAACCCCAACCAACCCATCCAACACTTCAATATCATATTCATTTTACTTTGGTTTATATTTCGTGACTTTGTTTTTCTTACATTGTCTCTCTCTCCTTCTCTCTTCCTTTGCTAAATTTCACATTTTAAACTCTCTAGAGATTAAAAAAAAAAAAAGCTGATGGTAAAGTTAACACAGAGATTGGGCGGTTTGGTACTGCGATTTGCGGCATTTTGTGCCGCATTAGGAGCGGTTATCGCAATGATCACCAGCCGTGAAAGATCTTCCTTCTTTGTCCTCTCCCTAGTCGCTAAGTATAGCGATTTGGCCGCGTTTAAGTAAGCTTTAATGTGGCGTGTTTGATTAGGTTTTAAGAAAAGTATATACTGTATATATATTGTAATTATATGTTATGCATTCATGTGTGTGTGTAACTGTGTATGGCAGGTACTTCGTAATCGCAAACGTGATTGTGAGCGTTTATAGCTTTCTCGTTTTGTTTCTTCCCAAGGAGAGTTTGTTGTGGAAGTTCGTAGTTGTCTTGGACTTGGTATGTAATCATTTATTTTTCTTAATAACTGCGGATAAAAATAATTCGATTATACTACTGATCTGGAAAAAATTTGCATTGTATTTTTAATGTTCTCATTTATGGCCTACCTTCTATAAGTATGTGTTTAACCAAAATTTACTTGTAAATGTGAAATTAACCGTGAAGATGGTGACGATGTTGTTGACGTCAAGCTTATCAGCAGCGGTGGCGGTAGCACAAGTGGGAAAGAGAGGAAACGCAAACGCAGGATGGTTGCCAATTTGCGGCCAAGTGCCAAGATTCTGCGATCAGATAACCGGAGCTTTAATCGCCGGTTTAGTCGCATTGATTCTCTACGTCTTCTTGCTCATCTTCTCCATCCACTCCGTTGTCGACCCTTTTCTTCTCCGAAAATCTTGAATCAAATAATATAAAATTCCAAGATCAAATATCCCCGTATATATATATAGTTTTGTAATTTTGATTTTTCTTCGAATTTTCTCCATTTTCTGGATTTACAAAATGGATAAACATTTTAGAAAAGAAAAAAAATTGGATTAATGATTATAGACAATGATTAATTTATTATCAAAGCAGGTTACTTTTGGAATTTATTTGCTTAGAGTTGAAATTGCCTTAAGTTTGGTTTTGGTTTTATTTATTTGGTGGAGATGATAAAAAAAAAAAATACCATAACTGGAATTAAATCTCTTTTTATATTTGTATAATTCTGTAATAATTTGGACCCAAATTCGATATATCCGGTTTTATTTTGTTTTGTGAAAGATGGAAAGTGACACGAAACCAAATCTCTTTATTCGGCTTCAATTTTGCTTCGGATACAACTTTTTTGTCAAAAAATAATTATCTATATACATAAATAAAATTAAAAATACTTTTTTTTTTGTCGTCAAATTAAAAATACTTTCATTTCTATTATTGACTCTTTTTAACATTTTCGATATTTTTTTCATATTCTAAACGTTTTTTAAAAAGAAAATATGCCAAAAATACAACACTTTTAAAATATTGAACTAGTATTCTACTTTTTCAGTAAAGGTCGACTGAAATACTACAATGAATGCATAGTATTTCTTTCAGTTTTCTTTGTTGATAATAATTTATCAACATAGGAAATAAATAATCCATAGGTTTCAATAGGCTTGGGCATAAAAACCAAAACCCGAAACCCGAACCGAACTCGACCAGAAAAAAAAGGAACCGAACCGAACCGGAACCGACGAAATACCCGAACGGGACCTATATTTCTATACTTGAAAGACCCGAATCCGAATGGACCCGATCCGAGAACCGATCGGATACCCGAACATACCTGAAGTATAAGTATATACCCCAAAAATATTAGTAATATTTATATTTGTAATAATCCAAATACCGAAAATTATAATTTTTTCGAGTACTTTCGGATAATTTGGGTTGATTTAGATGATACAAGTACAAATTTTTCGGGTATTTTGGGTACTATCGGGTAATTTAGGTACTTTTTGGATATGTTTAGAGTGATATAAGTATAATTTTCGGGTATTTTTGGTATTTAGAGTATTTTTTAGATAAATTTGGGTATAAAGTATCTACTAGAACTGTATCCGAAATTTTTTCGGTTATTTATCGGTTCTCAAGATAAACCCGAGAACCGACCCGAACCCGAGAGGAACCGAACCGAAACCGAACCGAAAATTTAAAATACCCGAATGTAACCTATATCTCTATACTCGAAAGACCCGAACCCGAATGGAACCGACCCGAACCCGACCCGAGTACCCGAATGCCGAGGCCTAGGTTTCAATATATAGATTCAAAGGAAGAAATTTTAAACTTGATGTCAAATTTACTTTCAATTTTGAAAACAACTACAAAATCAAATTTCTATGACCGGGACTTGCGGACATAATGAATAAAACGATCGATTTTAGAAAATAATTGAAACAAAGGCTATATAACGTTAATGCTTGTAACTTTAGGTACAATCTCCCTTTCGTCATTTTTGTGGATAGCTACGAAAACATTATTAGCAAATCTGAAGTAATAATCTCGTTTTTTTCAAATAGTTTGAAACCGTCTAAAAATGTTTTTACCTTCTTCTTAAATGAAAGTCATCAAAGACTTGGTCAAACCGCTTTTTTAATCTGTTAAAAGAAAAACATTTGATTGATTAGTAACCCCAGAACGGTTAGAATACTATAGCCATGACTCATGATGTTTCATTACAGCTTTTTTTTCTTGGGTCTCCGTCTCGGTATATGTGTACCTTAAAAACGTTGGCGTGTAAGATGCAACTTATTAGTCACTCGGGTCCAAAATAAAAAATTTGAGGAGAGGGCAATACTGTATATAATCACGTTTTAGAGGGTTATTTTTGTACATGTGCGACATTTAATCGTCTTCTCTATATATATAACCTTAGGGTTTCGCCTTGTCCGTGTTTTAGGTTTTCTTGAAAAATGGCTCCCAAATCCGGTGAGATCGATTCGGTTGAAGGAGCAAACACAGAGCTAGAGACGACGGAAGTCATGGAGTTATCCACGGAGATTGATTCTTTGACTCTGGAAAAACACGAGGCCGTGATTTCCGCGACGGCGGATTCTGTTACAAACCAAGACGTAGACACGGAAGATGAAGACGAGGAGGAAGAAGATGAAGACGACGAGGAGGAAGAAGATGAAGACGACGAGGAGGAAGAAGAAGAAGAAGAAGAAATCAACAGCTGCGAAAGCGACCAAGAATGGGATGTTGATAGTTTCAAAGATGTTGAAGTCCCTTCGGAGGATGAAGATGATGATGAGGAATGGCGTCGATACGTGGTTCAATGTTATAAAAGCGAGGTATGTTGATTATGTGGTGATTAGTCATTAGATTGGGCACATATTCCATCAAGAATAGCCTTGGATTTTATATATATTCGTCTTGGTGAAATTAGCTTGAGAAAGCCTAACTCTTGGTCCATTATTGATTACTCTATGGTTCAGGGTTTCGATCTGGATGTAGATTCCTTCCCACAAGTTCAACCCGAATCTACAGCGGCTTTTTCCCTATTAGGCTTGATAAATTCTTTAGTCCGCCCGACGTTACAGGGCGTGAATACATGGAAAAGATGGTGAAAGTGATCATTGAGAAATATAACGAATCAAAGGCTAGTGTTTAGTGTTTAGTGTTTCTACACTTTGCTTGTCGATTCTCTTCTCTATAGTCTAACTTGAGCTAGTGCATTATTATTGTCTTGTTTACATATAGAAGAAGAATTTGGTGATGGGCCACATCGTGAGGACCGTCGTGAAATTGGCCTTTGGGGTCAAAGCTTATATAACATTCATGGCTAAAGAATCTCCCCAGGGAGAGCTCGTGGAGTATCAAGGAAAGCTGAATGGAAAGCGTGGCAGAGAAATATCCATCCAATCCTCTGCAGACCAGCCTCTGAACAGAGAAAGAGAGGTGCAAATCTCTTTCTCTTATAGATATCTATCTTTATTAACTAGTCTCCTCTCTAGTTTCATATGAAAGAGAGAGGTAGTATATGTGCCAAGAATAGTGTATTCGCCTGCCTGCAGAAATAGTTTGGAAGTTCATTCGCATGAAGACCTTATCCAACATCTGATGGCGAAGGAAGTCGCCAATAAAATTGCAAGCGTAGAGCTTAAGAATATAAAAAGAGTTCTCAATCATATCAAAATTAAAGTAATACTTATTGTCAAGAGCAGAGGAAGCAACAAGGTATTTAAATTAGATTTTACAATTTCCATTTAAATGTGTTAATTTGGTGGTTTCATATATTAGAGTTAATTTGCTGAATAAAAAACAATAAAAGTCTGATTATTTTCTTAAATTAGTCTGGTGGCTCGGGACATCACGAGAAGTAAGACTTTTAAATATCAGTTACGTGGAAGGATACGGGCCATACGGCTATGGGAGATACATCGAGCTTTCCTCTAATAAATTCGGCTGTAGCATTTACTTATATTTTAAAGTCCCACTTCTCGTGATGTCCTGTCACCAGGTTAATTTAAGAAAATAATCAGATTTTTTTTGTTTTTTTATTTAGCAAATTAACTCTAGTATATGAAACCACTATATTAACACATTTAAACGAAAATTGTAAAGTATAATTTAAATATTTTGTTGCTTCCACTGCTCTTGACAGTGAGTAATTTTTTAGTTTTGATATGATCGAGAACTTATTTTATATTCTTAATTTCTAAGTTTGTAATTTTATTGACGACTTCTTTCGGCATCAGATGTTGGATAAGGTCTTCATGTGTAAACTCCAAGTACGATCTCGGATCCTTAATGTTAGTGTTGAATGTGGCCTGGAGAAGACGTGCCAAAGCCAATGTCCAACAAATTTCTGAACCATATACATAATTGTAATAATTGATGGTTACGTAACATATAAATTACCATTTGATTACAATTATCTGGAGAACACGTGCCAAAGCTTTGTTTTAATGGGAAAACAACTATGATTCATAGGGTTTTCACAATAATTGACACCATTCTAAGTTTTATCTTTTTTTTTTTTTGACATTCTAAGTTTTATCTTATTTAAGTTTCTTCCAACAGAAAAATTATAAATTCTTATTATATGATAGCTGTTAAGTTATGACTAATATAACCTACGTACGGAAACATTATGCGATATAAAATGCTTTAGTATAACATATACCTCATTTCTGAAAGACAACATCGCCAACTACGTGTGGAGCCGGCCTCCAGTCTCTGGACAACGAAGAATAATCTCCAAATTCCTTATAGTAAAATAGGGAGAGAGAAAGAATTAAAATATATACGTCTTGTAGAAATAGATGATATGCAATTTAAGTAAGTTATATATTTTAGATCCAACCCCTTTCTCATCGATTTCAGCCTCCGGAGGATCAATGATAGGTCCTTTGCTCCGAGCAGCTTTAGCTACCTTCTTACGCTCATTTGGTACTTTTGGATTCTTAGGCTTACCACCTAATGATGGTTCACTTTTTCCCATTTCCTGTAAGAAAAAAGAATCAAACCCATTTCTTAAACGACCTAAATTAAAAACTTGACTAGTTAATATCTAGGAAACACAAGCTACGGAACTAAAAGAAGAAATGTATAAACCTAAAACTGAGCTCAAGCGATGGAGAGAAGAAGAATAAGCATAAGCTGCTGGGAGAGAAGGAAGATTAAGAGGGGAAAGAAAGGAAGAGGGATTTGACCTTTATACCCCTATACCCAGGGGCGGATCCACGTTACCCGAGGAGGTGGCAGTTGCCACCGCTCAAAAAAAAAATTTCATATATTTTTTATTACAAATTAATTATGCCACCACAAAAAAATAAAATTGTCCCCACATTTTCTTTTTAATTTACGTAAGCCCAAAAAGTTATATGACTACAATAATTTGATTATGTTAGTATAGCTCATCAGTCTATTATGACAATTTTAAATATTAATTAAAACCCTAACTTTAATATTGTGTTGCTTCTCTAATCTTTCTCTCTTCTTCCTTGTTGCAGACGACGAAAGTGGTAAAGTTTTTTTCTTTAGTTTTTGATTTATTAATTTATTAAAATTTCAGCATGTCACTTTGCACAGTTTCTTAAAATAATCCATATTATATTTTATATTTTATAGATAAATTAATGGAACAATATTTTAAAAGAGAATCTCATTCAACACCAAACAGTAATGTCGATGATCTGCCATTTGATCCTGGGGAAAGGAAAGACATAATGGATTATCCTCCAAATCAAAGAGACGAGGTCAAATTCAAATATCTTACTAAAGGTCCATGCCAATTTTATGATCATAAATTTAAACAAATACCGATTGGAAATACAATGAGGCGATTCAACCCTGCTTGGTTTGGTCAAGCATGTAGTATCCAGAGCTTGAAAAATGCATGAATTAGTAGTTGAGTATTTGCTTCATCTTTGTTGCAAGTATAACTTTTTGGTTCGGTGCGGCGAGTACGGTTTCACCATGAACCCAACAATTGATAGCAAACAATTACTTCCAAAAATTTCAAATTTAATAATTTGACACGATTTCAAGAGATAATCATGATAATGATTCATGAACATCTCCGTTCAATCAGTTTAAAAAAAAAAAAAAAAAAAACATCTCCGTTCAATATGATCATTAGAACTAGAACTTTTTATGGGCTCGTTAATGGGCTTCGTACTTAAATGTATCCCAATGGGCCATCATTTTTTTCCAACTTCTAGAGGGGAAAACATTTTTAGATCTCGCGGTGTATGGTCTGGTTTAAGTTCCGTACCAGAATTTTCAAATATTCTCCATTTTAACTTTATGGTTGTGGATATTGAGTTTGTCTTAATACTATGTGAGGACAAATTAAAGGGTAAGATTGTGTTGATCAAGCTTCAAGCACTACTTGCTTCTTTTGCCTCCATAGACAAGATAATTGTGAGCCTCAAGCACGGAGATATAAGACCATAGAGTTCAAAAGACTATTATCTGATGATGTCTTGGACTTGGACAATTAAAATGTAGTTAAAAATGTTGGATATATATGGTATAGTTAGAAATGAAGTATCCAGAGCTTGATAAATGCATGAATTGGAGTAGTTGTTAAGTATTTGCTTCATCTTTGTCGCAAGGATTATTTGTTGGTTCGGTTTAGACTTTTGTTACGTTTTATTCTGAAATCGAATCAACTTATTTTTCTCTCGTCTGGATTTTGTTGATTGGGTGCGGCGAGTACGGTTTAACCATGAACCCAACAATTGATAGCAAACAATTACTTCCAAAAATTATTTCAAGAAATAATCATGATAATGATTCATGAACATCTCAGTTTAATATGATCATTAGAAATGTTTCTTCATATAATCGTCAAATTCCCAGAAAAACCCCTAAAACCAAAAAAAAATCCCAAAATCAAAAACCCTAAATCGAATCAAAATCCTTTCTAATAAGAACAAAATAACCCAAAACAGCACAAATCGCAGCAACAGCATTGCCTTCTTTCAAAAGAACCTTAAACACAAATCCAAACACTTCTCTTGTAATCTTACGAGCTTCAACAACCAAATCTCTTCTCGATTTCCCAAAAAAAGCAAGCAACACAACCACCGATATCCAAATCACCATAACCGCCGGAACCGCAACCGCAGCCGCCGCAACCATCGACATCGCTCCAAACACCGCTCCTAAGACCACAGACGCGTAAACTGCCGGCAATCGTGATGGCGACAGCGATGACCTGTACTGGAGCTTGTACCAGTTAAGTACAGATCTCAAGAAGTTCCATGAGGAAGACAAGAGAATGGCGTAGACAGCTACAAAGAGACAGACCCATGTCCGTCTCTTGCTCATGATTCGCATAAAGATAAGGTACGATCTTGGAGGAGATAACGAAGACGAATTCGATGTTCTTGGAGAATCTGTAGGATCCACCATTTGGAGATCTGATTGAGATTTTTCTTGAGGGATATTTTCGTGGGTCGGAAATTGAAATCTCCGTGATTTGGGATTTGTCCGAAGCTGAAGAGAGAAAGAAGAAAGAAAACTGGTGAAAGTCTTCAGATTTGGGGGAAATAGATTAGTCCGCGTGAGTCCCACTCTCGTACCGAGGCGCGTGCTATGCACTCAGTCGCTTTTTAGGCTTGTAGTGGATAACACGCGCTTAAAATATCGTTTATTAATTTATTTTTTCCCGAGAAACCAGACATGAAAACTGCGTGAACTCAGAGAGCATATATTTAAGGGAAAATTGAAAAAAAAGGACATATTGACTAGATGTTCGGAAAATTAAACCTTTAGAATTCATTTTCGTGAAACTAAACATTTAAATAATGTTAATCCTTTTTTGTCTTTGATAATAAATTAATATTGCTTATATATTTTGTTTTTCATAAAAAATATTAATCACAATCTNTAATCTTTTAATGTATATATCTAACAAAAAAAAAAAAAGATATTCATTTGAAAATATATCTAACACCCAAATAAATAT